>JAHRHZ010000089.1:3823548-3874721 GCA_024137785.1 Ginglymostoma cirratum | reverse complement strand
GAGAGAGAGAGAGCATGTGTGTGAGTGCCTGTGTGTGTGCACGTGTGTGTGAGTGTGCACGTGCATGTGCGTGTGTGGGTGAATGTGTGTGTGCGTGTGTGTGAACGTGAATGTGTGTGTGTGGGTGTGTGTGTGTGTGTCTGCATATCCCTGTGAGTGAAAATATCAAGTGGAAGAAGAGATCTTAACACAACGATCAGTTAAATCAGCAGAGCTGTGCACTGAGACCATTTTCCAGTGTATGATTTGGAAGACCAAAGAGTATCATTTCAGTTAAAACTTTAATGCTGCATTATCCCCTGGAAGGCCTGTTCTCAGATGAAGTGTAAAAACCAGTGACCTTTTCGGTGAGTATGAGAAATCTCACATCCACATTCCATCATACAGCAAGGATGTCCTGACCAATTATTTATCCCTCAACTAGCACCTCCAACAAACAGATAACCTGGCCATTTAATTTCCTTACTGCTTGTTGGTGAGAGCAAAATGCTGTCGGCTCAGTAACTCTAGCATATGTTGTCAAAACATAAGACTTATATTGACATAGCACTTTTCGCAGCCAATGAAGTGCCTTTGGAAAGGTTGTGATGCAGCAGTTACTCAGAAAATAGCAAGCTCCCACAAGCAGCATTGAATAGAAAGCCACACAGTGTGGAAGCAGGCCAGTCAGCCCATCAAGTCCACACTGACCCTCCAGGAAGCATCCTACCCCATTGCCCATCAAGCTTACATATCCCTGGATACTATGAGCAATTTAACATTACCAATCTTTAGACCAGGGGAGGAAACCCACACAGACAGAGGGAGAATGTGCAAACTGCACCTAGATAGTTGCCTGAGGGTGGAATTGAACCCAAATCCCTAGCCCTGCAAGGCAGCAGTGCTAACCACTGAGCCGCCATACCAACCCAACTGGGATGTGACTAGAATCTGTTTCACTGATGTTGAATGAGGAATAAATATTGACCAGGACACCAGAGGGAACTCCCCTCCTCTTCTTCAAAATTGGAGCCAAGGGATCTTCTCCATCCACTTGAGAGGGCAAACAAGGCTTTAGTTTAATGTCTTCTCCACCTGGCAGGAAAGTGCCACACTCCTTAAGTCCTACTTTGGAGAGCCAGCATTGATTTACGTGTTTGAGTCATGGAGTGGGACTTAAACCCAGAACCTAGGTGACTCAGGAGTTATTGACGGAGTTTCAGCTGACACTTAACACTTAAAGAGCAGTTAAACGTGACCAAAATACCTGGGGGGAACGGCTGTGAGTTGAGCAATTCATTAAAAGAATTTGAGTCTCTGAGAAGCCAGTGAAGTGTTTAAAGGTTTGTATATTGATAATCTTCAGAGTAATTTCTTTCCAGAGCCTTCTCTTCGTAAGGATGCGGAATTTTCTGAGGTTATAGGTTACTGTGAGGATAATTCCTTTGTTTGACACAATCATGGTGATCATTTCAGTTTGTGGATGTTGCCTTTTAAGAGCAAAACCAAGGGCCCTCACTTTTTCCGTCATTAATCATCCTGGAAAACACTGTGAATCTAAAGCAGCAATTCTGCAGAAGTTGTAACTTTCAAATCAATAAGCACTTTCCTGGTATCTTTAAAGCCGAATCAAGGTGACCCAGTGCTGTCACCAGAAATGATGCACGGTTTGTGCTGACGTTTATAGTTACCGCCCCTGCTCTGTGAACTGGAAACAGGCCATTCCGCGCCAACGTTGACACCGCGAGCAGAGCTTGCACGCTCAGTTTGAAGTTTGCACATACTCCGGTGTTAGCTGAACCCCCCCCTCACCCCCCAACCTTCCTCCTGTCCCCACTATCGATGCCAACGTTCAAAATATTGCTCATGAAAGAAGAGAGTTCCAAAGACCCACAACCCTCTGAGTTAATAAAAAAACGTTCATTGTTATGGGATCCCACTTAATTTTTTTTAAAGATTGTGCCTCTTGGATTTACATTGCCCAATCAGGTGAAACATCTCACCTGCTTCCTACTCTGTAAGTATTTGTAAAGTTTCGATGAGAACTCCTCTCCTTTGAAACTCAAGAGTACAGGCCCAGTTTTCCCAATCTCACTTTCACAGGAAGTTCCTGCAGTCCAGGGATGAACTCCCTCAGTGGCAAATAGTATCTTTTCTAAGGTAAGGAGAATAAACGTTTCACACAGTGGTTTAGATGCAGTCTGACTGAGGTTCTATACAATTGAAGCAAGCTATCATGACTGCTGTACTCCAGCCCTCCTGTGATAGATGCTAACCTTCCATTCCCTGCCATCATCTCACTGATGAATGGACTCTCTAACTTCAAATAATGTTGATCTTGCTAATGTTGATCTCGCCTCATGCACGTCCTGTGCAGTGTAACCTGTATGCCTCACTCTGTCCAAGTTTCCTTCACCCTATGATCTGTACATCCTTGCTTATTATGGTTTGCCTGCACTGCTCGCAAACAAAACTTTTCACTGCACTTCAGTACACATGACAATAAATCAAATCATTAGCCTTCGTAATTGTTTGCTACATCTGCCTGTTAGCCTTTAGTGATTAACTGACATCCAGGTCCCTTTGTGTATCTACACTTTCCAACCTCTTACCATTTAAGAAATACTCTCCATATCTGCTGTTCTGACCAAAGTGGATAACCTCATGTTTTTCCACATTATATTCCATCTGCAGTGTTCTTCCCCAATCAGTATGTCTGTCCAAATCCTCTTGAAACTTCTTTGCATCCTCCTCACAATTCGCATTCCCACCTGACTTTGGCTCGCTCGCGAACTGGGAAATATCACATTTGGTCCCCACATCTAAATCCAGATTGGTATCAGCTGGGGCCCATATTCTGATCCATGCTCAGTCCACTAGCCATAGCCTGACAGTGCACGGATATTGAGAATCCTTAGTCCGTGCCAATACACTATTTCCTCGGCCATATGCTTTAATTTTGCGAACCAACCTCCTTCGAGGGACGCTGTCCACAGCCTTCTGAAAATCCATTACAACCACCGACTCCTCTGAATTGATATAATCGATATCAATTCTGTTAGTTACTTCCTCAAAAAAACTCTAAAGGGTTTCCCATCTGCAAATCCATGCCAATCAACTCACTATTATCCAACTGTCCATTAATTGCATTCTTTATAATAGATTCTAGCATTTCCCCACTACCACTATAGCCCAGTAGGTCTGTGGTTCCCCATTTTCTTGTGCCCTCCTTTTGTAAATAGTGGGAGTGACATTTGCTACCTTCCAGTCCACAGGAATCATTTCAGAATAGGTAGAATTTTGAAAGGGGATCACCAATGCATTCATTATCTCTACAGCTACATCGCTCTGCGATGTCGAATATCAAGCCTCAGGGTTTTAGCAACCTTCAGTCTCATTAATTTCTTCAGCATAACCTTCCTACTAATAATAATTTCCATCAATTCCTCATGTTCCCTAATCCCTTGACTCTCTAATTTTGGGAGATTTCTTGAGATACCAATTAATCATTATATTCTCTGCTATTTCTCTATTCCCCTGACTCTGCCTGTAATGGGCCAACATTAAGCTTAGCCCGATGGTTCCTTTTGATGTAACTGTAGAAGCTTTTACAGTCTGTTTTTATTTTCTTTTTGCGAGTATGCTTTCATATTCAGTTCTCCATTTCTTTATTGATTTCTTGATCCTCCTTTGCTGTCTTCTAAAATCCTCCCAATCCTCAGGTTTCCTGCTATTTCTGGCAACTTTATAAGCCTTTTTCCTTTAATCTTATACAATGCTTTGGTACCCACAGTTGACTGACCTTTTGGGTTTTTGTGCCTCGAAAGGATGCATATTTTCCGTAAACTTGATCTTGATCTTGAGGACCTCTGGGCAACATTCCCTCGCTTGCAGATACTTCTTTATCAGCTCAGTATTGGACAAATACAGAGGTTCATCATCTGTACTGGGTTCAAGTCCCATGGATGTGTGTTATCACACGTCCAGACTGGGTTATTTGGGAGAAAAAAAAGTCGAGTTGATGCAAATCAATGAAGCATCACATAATGTGCATGCTTGAGATATCTATGAGGTGTTTACCCCGAAGTCCCCTTTTCTGGGCATATCCTTGTCCTGTGTACACCTTGGGTTAAAAAGCTCTGGGATGTGTATGTTCTCCCAGCTGTGAGGAACGGTTAATGACCTGACGGTGTTGCCAAATGTTGGAGCTTCTTTTGTGTTTGGAGTGTGCACCCTGGCAGATTTATGTGTGAGAGGCAATGCCACTGCGGTGCCAGTCGTGCTACATTGGCAGCTGCACTGAAGTGACAGAGGTTGATTGAATTGTGATGGAGATAGCTGGTAGCCAGCCTCCTGTGTGACAGTGGCAACTAGACAATAAGAACATGAAGCATCGTGTAGACAGTGGCACTTGTCCTGGCAGAGTGTGGCACATCCCGTGGAACTGGAGACAGGTGGCGAACTCCGCAACTACCTCTGTCCAAGCTGCCTCGGTCAGTCAGAATAGCCTCCTGGTACCATCCACAGGGAAACAGACTTGCTTTGTCTCCTAGGCAGCCTACAGAAAAACCTCTCAAGAGGTTATTGCTGAACGGTGCTGCCTGGTCTCTGCCATCTCTAAGGGGTGGCTGGTGAGACATGAGCAGAGAGTGAAGGATGCTGCTGAGTTACAGCGAGTGAGTGCTGCCCAGGGGCTAGTTCATTAATGTTGGAGCCTGGAAGGTTTGGTGTTTTAACTGCGTGTGAATACGTAAAGAGCTGAGAATAATAGAGTCATAGAGTTGTACAGCATAGAAATGGACCCTTCAGTCCAACCTGTCTGTGCTGACCAGATATCCTGAATTGATCCAGTCCCATTTGCCAGCATTTGGCCCATATCCCTCTAAACTCTTCCTATTCATATATCCATCGAGATGCCTTTTAAATGTTGTAATTGTACCAGGCTCCACCACTTCCTCTGGCAGCTCATTCCATACACGCACCACCCTCTGCGTGAAAAAGTTGTCCCTTAGGTCCTTTTTAAATCTTTCCCCTCTCACCTTAAACCTATGCCCTCTAGTTTTGGACTCCCCTACCCTGGGGAAAAGGCCTTGTCTATTCACCCTATCCATGCCCCTCATGATTTTATAAACCTCTATAAGGTCACCCTTCAGCCTCTGATGCTCCAGGGGAAAATAGCCCCAGCCTGGTCAGCCTCTCCCTGTAGCTCAAACCCTCCAACCCTGGCAACATCCTTGTAAATCTTTTCTGAACCCTTTCAAGTTTCACAACATCTTTCCTAAAGCAGGGAGACCAGAACTGCACACAGTATTCCAAAAGTGGTCTAACCAATGTCCTGTACAGCTGCAACATGACCCTCCCAACTCCTATATTCAATGCACTGACCAATAAAGGCAAGTGTACCAAATGCCTTCTTCAGTATCCTCTCTACCTGCGACTCCACTTTCAAAGGACCACGAACCTGCACCCCAAGGCCATATGGTAATCGTGTCAGAAAAACTGACCCATTCTCGAATCCAAGTCACTCCCACTTTCATCCCTGCGTTTACACTGAGTCTGAAAAATCCAAAATTCCGCCCATTGTTTCTCTTTATACATTTTCTCTCTTTCTTCCTTCTAACTTGAGTTCGGTTGATATTGGGGCTGGTGACTGGGGCCTCGAGGGCGATGCCATCATGGCCGATTAGCCTGCTAATGCTTGGTGCCCAAGCTGACACCCACATGAAAAGGGTAAGAGGCCGTCCACGGAATCGATCAGGTGGGCAGCTGGGAATCACAGACTTTTGTCAAGCTGCCTGCTCTAGGAAGAAATTCTTGGAGCTTGGGCACCAGTGTTCAGGGACGAGATAATAAAATCTCAATGGCATTTCTCCATTTAAGCATCGTTAAGGCAAATAAATCATACTCTCTTGCATTTGACAGCACACAGCGATCCATACGAATATTAAATGCAACATAATGGACACTCAGCAGTGATTGCAGAGGCTACAATGTAATTTGAAAAATCCAGATTCCACCATAAACCATTAGAAATCTCGAGTGGATTCTAATGGCCATCGGAATCCTCAAGATTAGATTAGAGATACTTAATAATGTCTTGGTATTTTCTGAAATATGTATTGTTTTGGTTTTAATCTGGCATCAGATTTGTGCCCTGGTTTCTGATGAAGGGTTTAGGCCCGAAACGTCAAGTTTTCCTGCTCCTGTGATGCTGCTTGACCTGCTGTGTTCATCCAGCCCCATGCTTGTTATCTCGGATTCTCCAGCATCTGCAGTACCTTTTATCTCTCAGCATCAGGCTTTAGCCTCCCTGCTCCTATGATGCTGCTCGACCTGCTGTGTTCATCCAGCCCCACGCTTGTTATCTCGGATTTGTGCCCTGTTATTTTTGTGTTGGTAACATGAGAAAGTAACGTTTGCATTGGAAATATTCCTTGATGCACAATCACTGTTCTCAGTCATTACCCTCTCCCCACCAATTGCCCAACCACCACCACCCCTCCTCAGCCAAACCTAAGCTGACCTATCAAGCTGCCAAGACTTGTGGGCGCAGTTGGTAAGGTGTCAGCCAGTTTTCACATGTATTCCAACATAGGGGTTACCAACAGCGGGCATTATGATTCAACCTAATCTTACCCTCACCCGGTGTACTCACCTGCATGTGTGCCCGTTGGGAACTTCCCATCACAGGGCGGAAATCCGTTTTTCTTTTTACTTTAGCATGCCAGACCTGAAAGAAGGATTTCATTGCTGTCGCGCCTTTCACCACTTTCCAGCCAAAGAAGTAGTCTTTGAGATGGTTGCTTGGTAGCACAGTGGATTTTATATTCTTTGTGGGCATTGCTGGCAAGACTGGCATGTGTTGCCTTTCTCCAATTGCCCTTGAACTCAGCGACTTGCCAGGCCATTAAGAGTCAACAACATTGGCCAGACCAGGTAAGGGCAGTAGGCTTAATTCCCATTTGTGAACAAGATGGGTTTTACAACAATTATTCATGGCTGTCATGATCCCCATCGCTAAGATTGGCTTGTAATTCCAGCTTTGTCAATTGGTTAGCTGCCCTGGTGAGGTTTGAACCACTGGACCATGTTGTCAGAGGATTACTTGGGTCTTTGGGTTACTGGCCAACTGACTAAACCACCATCTCCTCCAATGGCCAAGGATTTATTTTGCACCGCTCTTTCTCTGTTCTTCATTGACTTTGCTTCATTTCCTCACACCTCAATGATGCATCTCCAGACTCGTCTGACATTTTGCAAATAGCATGGCTGTGCTCTCATTCAGTGAGACTATTCAGTCACCTTGACTCAGGGATAGCACGGGGGTTGGAAATGGAGCTTACAGGTCCCTCTACTGTACCTCTCAGTGATGAAATTCAACCTGAACTGCGAGAACAAAAAAAATCTCTGCTCTCATTACGATATTACATTTCCCATCGCATTTCTTTCAAACCAAGCATGTTGCCTGAAGTAAACAAAACCAGCAAACAGTGCAATCTCCAACGCCTTTATTAGCTGGGGGAAATGTCCACAGTTATAGGTTAAGGCTCAACCACGGCCCCAGGATGTATACCTGTTCCCTGCGCAATTAAATTCTGAATGCAGAACCTGAGCTGTAGCATTCTGCCCACTTCGTTCCAAGAGCCAGGTCTACTGGGAAATAAATGGCGACTGTTAGAATTTATGTCCTCACTAACTGTTCCTGGTCACTGCCTAGACTATTTATTAACAACTTGTCCCTGAGCAAAACATGCAGCTTTATAATAATTCTGCCCTTCCAAATGGCATTAGAATTTAGGTTCGGGTTTTTGGAACGACAGCGAATTTCTCCTGGAAACTGACAGAAGTAATTCATATCGAGCTTTGCATAGTGTGAATACATGTTAGGAATTTTGATCCCAGGATTCAGACTACTGTTGGCTTTGAATTTTAGGGGTGGAAATTGTGCGGGAGAAGGTGTCTTATCCGAAATGTCTGGATATCTACTCCCGGCTTACGAAGAACCACTGATGTGGTGTTACTGTGCCTTTAGGAGAAGTGGTCAGGAGTCATGACACCAGTTTATAGTTCAACAGCTTTATTTGAAATCCCAAGCTTTCGGAGCGCTGCCCCTGTGTTGTGTTCTGTCCTGTTTCTCTTGCAGAGGGTTAATGTCACAGTGGTGCTGAAATGCTTCCTTCAGACAGGCAGTCATAGAGCCGTAGAGCCGTACAGCACCGAAACACACCCTTCGGCCCAACTGGTCCATGCCGACCGGATACTCGAAATGAATCTAATCCCATTTGCCAGCATTTGGCCCATATCCCTCTAAACCCTTCCTATCCATGTACCCATCCAGATGCCTTTTAAATGTTCTAATTGTACCAGCCTCCACCACTTCCTCTGGCACCTCGTTCCATACACGCACCACCCTCTGCGTGAAAAGGTTACTCCTCAGGCCCCTTTTAAATCTTTCCCCTCTCACCTTAAATCTGCGAATGTGGTATACTGCATCCGCAGTTCCCATTGTGGCCTCCTCTACATCGGGGAAACTAAGCGGAGGCTTGGGGACCGCTTTGTGGAACACCTGCACTCGTTTCGCATTAAACAACTGCACCTCCCAGTCGCAAACCATTTCAACTCCCCCTCCCACTCCTTGGACAACATGTCCATCCTGGGCCTCCTGCAGTGCCACAACGATGCTACCCGAAGGTTGCAGGAACAGCAACTCATATCCTGCTTGGGAACCCTGCAGCCCAATGGCATCAATGTGGATTTCACAAGCTTCAAAATCTCCCCTCCCCCGACCGCATCCCAAAACCAGCCCAGCTCGTCCCCGCCTCCCTAACCTGTCCTTCCTCCCACCTATCCCCTCCTCCCACCTCAAGCCCCACCCCCATCTCCTACCTACTAGCCTCATCCCGCCTCCTTGACCTGTCCGTCCTCCCTGGACCAGCCTATCCCCTCCCTAACTCCCCACCTACACTCACCTTTACTGGCTCCATCCCCGCCTCCTTGACCTGTCTGTCTCCTCTCCACCTATCTGCTCCTTTATCGATCTTCTGTCCGCCTCCTCCTCTCTCCCTATTTATTTCAGAACCCCCTTCCCCTCCCCCATTTCTGAAGAAGGGTCTTGACCCGAAATGTCAGCTTTCCTGCTCCTCTGATGCTGCTTGGCCTGCTGTGTTCATCCAGCTCTACACCTTGTGACCTTAAACCTGTGCCTCTCTAGTTTTGTGACTCCCCTACCCTGGGGAAAAGACCTTGTCTATTCAACCTATCCATGCCCCTCATGATTTTATAAACCTCTATAAGGTCACCCCTCAGCCTCCGACACTCCAGGGAAAATAGCCCCAGTCTATTTAGCCTTCCCCTGTAGCTCAAACCCTCCGACCCTGGCAACATCCTTGTCAGTCTTTCCTGAACCATTTCAAGTTTTACAACATCTTTCCTATAGCAGGGAGACCAGAATTGAATGCAGCATTCCTTGATAAACAGTTTTGAGTTCTCCCTGTTTTGTTTTTAAATAAGACAGAAGAATCGTAACTGGGAAGGGTCAGGCTCACACAAACCTGCGAGTTTTGTTTTCACTTAGTGAGAAGGATTCTAGGGGCTGCTGGAGTTAAAAGCTTGAGTTCCTGGCTGTTTAGACAGAGAGGCTTCCTCTTAAAAATGAAAAGGGGCCAACTGTTTCTTTTGATGTTTCTTTCAACTGGACTGGAGACAGACAGCACGAGAGACAAATAAGTTTTGCTGAAATGCCTTTACCAAGGGTGGGTTTTATGGGATGCTGCCATTGGAACAGTTGATGATTAGTGGCTAAGTAATATATCATCTTATTAAGTATTTCCATGGACTAAAGTTATGCCAATTCTTCCTGAACTGTGTCGTAAGAATAAAGTGTGCTCTGGTTAAAAGCTTAGTGGCGGATCAATTGAATTGTGTCTGGAACCCAGCTACCTCCATAATATACTGTGTCGGGGGTTGTGGGGGAGGGGGGTGTGGGGTTCTGGTCTGATCATTTACACTGGTCCCAGAGAAACAGGACCTCTGTAATCTTTATAAAAATGCGGAGTGACAAATTTCTCTGTACCTATACAGTGTAATGGCTGTCTAATGTCTAACATGAAAGGACAGTGCTTACTATGTAAGATATCGTTGCTGTTTAATTAATATCATGTTGAGTTTACACCGCAGAAATTTGACCCATTAGATCTGTCTGACATTTTATAATCTTCAGAAGCCTTGTCCTGCTCTGCTTCCTGTCCACAAATCCTTCAAATCCTTTCTCCCTCACACTTATTTCGTTTCCCCTTAAATGCAAATATACTGCTGACTGGACTGCTCCTGAAGGTAGTGAGTTCTACTTTCGAACCACTCTCTGAATAACGGCTATTCTCTTGAATTCCCAACTGGATTTATTAGTGGCTATCTTCTATATCTGGCTGCTAGTTTTACCCTCCCTGTCAAATGGAGAAACCTTCTCTATATCGATCCAATGAAATACTTCATTGGCTCACCTCTCAGCAATTTGCTTTTCTAGAGCCCCCCACCCATTCAGCTTGAATTGTAACCTCTTAGTTCCAGTGTCACTTTTTGTAAAACTCATAATTGCAGGGGTGAGTGTTAGCAAACTAATCGGAGAGTCTTTTAATTGTAAGGTAGCTTCGAGAGTAACAGCAGAGCTGTTGACTCTGGCCACAGAGCGTGCTGACTGAACCGTGCTCCTAGCCTCTGCTCCAGGGGCCACATTGTCTACCTGATTGTGTCTGGGACATTTTCTGATGTGACAGCCGAGAAAAACCAGCATCAGGAGTGCTCTTCGTCATTTGCCAGAGTTTCTAAAAGTGCAACCAACTTCTCTCAAGCAACTCTTGCCACTTAAGTTTCTGAACCATAACTTCACAAGCTTGAAGTAAAGATCAAAACCTACTGCAGTTCTTTGGAGAAGTCAGGTGCCCTTTTGGGGTTGCTAAAATTAGTGACGCATGTGCATAAAAATTAGACAAGTTCTATTGAACTGTCAAGCTGTTGAATAATTTAAATCCCCTGCTGTCGAAAGCTGGAAGGAGAAAGCACATCCTGCTGTATTGCTCAGTTGGAAAGAAAAACAGTCCTTGCAATTTCAGCAAGTGTGTTGACATAAGCCTGAGGGTATCTTTATCGAGTTAGTACTGCTTCGCCAAACTATTGTATCACAGTGGGGGCATACAGGTTCACAATCTTATTGATATCTCCAAGTAGTTATATAGGGAATATCTGTCTTTGATATGAATATAAATATTTGATTTTATGGATATATATGTGCACAGATCATTGAAGGGGCCAGGAGAGGTGGAGAGAGCAGTGAATAAAGCACACAGTGCCCTCAGCTTCATTAAAGACACTTGTTAGACCTCAGCTAGAGGATTGTGTACAGCTGTGGGCCCCACATTGTAGGGAAAGATGTGAACGCATTGGAGAGAGTGCACAAGCGATTCACAAGAATGGTTCCAGGAATGAGAAACGTCAGCGATGAGGATGGGTTGAAGAAGTTGGGACTGTTCTCCTTGGAGAGAAGAAGGCTGAGAGGGAGATCTGTTAGAGGTTTTCAACATCATGAGCGGGGGCTGGACAGAGTAAATAGGGAGAAGCTGTTCCTGCTCATAAAAGGAACAAGGACAGGAGGGGCATAGGTTTTAAAGTGACGTACAAGTGAAGCGAAAGCATTCTCATCCAGCGAGTAGTTAGGGCCTGGAATGCACTGCCTGGAAATGGGGTGGACGCAGGTTCTATTGAAGCATTCAGGAGGGAATCGGATGGTTATTTGGATAGGAACAATGTGCAGGGAAAAGAGGAAAAGGTGGGAGATTGGCACTAGGGAATAGAAACAACTCAGGCACACTGGGCCTTATGCGCTGTAACAATTCTGTGATTCTGTGAACAAATTAAGTACATAGAACATAGAACAGTACAGCACAGTACAGGCCCTTCGGCCCACAATGTTGTGCTGAACTTTTACCCTAAACCTAAGGTCTATCTAACCTCCACCCCTACCTTATACTAACATCCATATGCCTATCTAATAGCCGCTTAAATGCCCCTAATGAGGCCGACTCCACTACCCTCTCCGGCAATGCATTCCACACCCCAACCACTCTCTGAGTAAAGAACCTACCTCTGACGTCTCCCCTATATCTACCTCCACTCACTTTAGAACTGTGCCCCCTCGTAATAGCTACCTCCACCCTAGTAAAAAGTCTCTGGCTATAGATGTCTATACCTCTGATCATTTTGTACACCTCTATCAAGTCACCTCTCATCCTTCGTCGTTCTAAAGAGAAAAGCCCAAGGTCCCTCAACCTTTCCTCGTAAGACCTTACCTCCATTCCAGGCAACATCCTGGTAAATCTCCTCTGCACCTTTTCCAACGCTTCCACATCTTTCCTGTAATGAGACGACTAGAACTGGACACAATACTCCAGATGTGGCCGAACCAGGCTTTTGTGTAGCTGGGGCATAACTTCACGGCTCTTGAACTCAATCCCTCTATTAATGAAAGCTAACACACCATACGCCTTCTTAACAACTCTATCCACCTGGGTGGCAGCTTTCAGGGAACTGTGGACATGAACCCCAAGATGCCTCTGCAGAGCCATAGGGGTGTACAGAGGGACATAGGTTAGCATGGAGAACGTGGGGTGGAAGGGCATGAGTTGGCATGGATGGGGCATGCTCCGTGTGTGTGGGTAAGGGTGATTGGGTGAGAGGGATGAGGGCCAGAGGGTTTGACTGTTTTGGTTATAATTGTCAGAGCACTGAAATGGCCCTTTCAACAAATCCAGTTTCGCCTGAGCAGCCCTTGTGACTGCTGTTTCCAGGAGTTACACGCCTGACTCTAGTGGCACCCCCTCTCCCAACTTCCCCAGAAGTAAAACATGCCTTCCAGGGAAGTTTCTAGCAGGTTGGGCTTGGGAAGCCAGGAAGAGAGCGAAAATGTATTCCAAATGAAGCCGAATGCAGGGAGCCACTGTACTTTCTATTTAACACTGAGCATCCGGTGTAATAAAATATTTGCTTTTATTGTTCTCACAGTCATTAACCATCAGGACCAAAGGCTGAGTCTGATTTGAGACCCTTTCTCACACCTTCTTGTTTTCAAGATTACATCTGAGTCCGCTTTCACTTTTACATCTTGCCATCTATGTATTACATTACTGGTAACTGTATATAGAGTTATATCTGGGAGTTTAGTTTTAGTAGAGCAAATGATTTGTGACGTGACAAGTCACGCAGTTGAGCACTAAATCTCCAGCTACACACTGCAGCAGATCAACACACAAGGCTCCTGTGAATACAGGCTATGCTTTAAACCTAGATAACAAGCATGGGGCTGGATGAACACAGCAGGTCAAGCAGCATCATAGGAGCAGGAAAACTTGACGTTTCGGGCCTAAACCCTTCATCAGAAATGGGGGAGGGGAAGAGGGTTCTGAAATAAATAGGGAGAGAGGGGGAGGCGGATAGAGGATGGATAGAGGAGAGGATAGGTGGAGAGGAGGCAGACAAGTCGAAGAGGCGGGGATGGAGCCAGTAAAGGTGAGTGTAGGTGGGGGGGTAGGGAGGAGATAGGTCAGTCCAGGGAGGACGGACGGGTCAAGGGGGCGGGATGATGTTAGTAGATAGGAGATGGGGGTGTGGCTTGGGGTGAGAGGAAAAACAGGTTAGGGAGGTGGAGATGAGCTTATCTCTATGCTTTAAACCTGTCGCCTTCACTAACCATCCTTTTCGGATCTGAATAACTCCGGTAAAAGTTAATATTCTGAGGAAACACACTCTGTGGCAAGAGGTTGGTCAAAATGTGAGCATTTCAGTCTCATGCAGAGCATAGCTTCTGTGTTAAAATAGCATTGAGGGTTCATCCATTAATGTCACCAACAGTCATTTTTGAGATCTCCCTCAAACTATTGAAGGTTCAAATTAAGCGACTGGATTGATCTAAACTGAAACCGGTCAAGTTTGGAAGAGCTGCTGTTAGCTTATTGAATGTTGCTATGCGTATCGTTTAAACCCAGAATCAACCAAGTTGTTTTCTCTTTGCTGTTGTGTTTCTTGCAATCTTAACACCCGTACACACAAGCACTGCGCATGCAGATCCTCCTGTATCTCACCTGTGGTCTGCTCTCACTCACACATTAACAGTGCTGACCAGAAGTGTGTAGCCTCAAGGGAATGTGTTCAGGATTTAATTGAGGCATTGTTCAAAGCAATCCATGAGCCACACTGTGGCAACCTGTCAGTGAAACTTGGAGATAAGTCAACATTTAGGGAACTGGTCAAAAGAAGTCAATGTTGAAGGCTACATAGGATGAGAAGAAATTGCAAGGCCAGGGAAGTCACTCCCAGTGACAATCCTGGCTTCTCAAAACGGGCTTTTCAAATAGCGATTGATTGAGTAAAATGGGAAGGTCAGAGCATTAACTGCGAAAATGTTTCTGTGCCCGCTTTGGCATCTGGGCACTCAGCATTGCGTGGCTGAATACAAAGAGGACAATCGGGGATGGGCGATATAACAATCCAGCTGAATTTCTGCGAATTGTTCCAGCAAAGAAGGAGCCAGTCAGCCCTTCCTGCCTCTGAATTAGCAACTTCCCTCGTGCTTCTCTCCTGCCTTCTCCCTGGAACCCTGCTTGCTCTTCCTTTCCCAGATAATGGTCCAATTCCCTCTTGAATGCCTAAATCGACCCTGCCTCCACCAGATTCTCAGGTGACACTTTCCAGACTTTTAAATGAATTTAATTTCTTGTGTGTGCAATCAAGCGATGCATTATACCAAAGACAAATTAGAAATCTGCCGTAACTCCTATCATCCTTTAATATTTGCTTCAACAGACCAAGTAACAGTGCATGATATCTCACTGAGGTATAGTATTGTGCTGAGTCTGTGATAACTAACAGTTTGATTCTGATGTGCACTGTCTTGGGACCTGGATTAAGCTGGAGCCATTTCTGGCAATGCTTCAGGTTTCCAACTAGTGCTTGGATCAATACAGATTGAGCTACTGGAGTCTGCAAAGGGCTTGAAATCTAAAAGGTGGATTCAGTGGGATTTCTCTTCGTTTCCAAAGACTCGGAGGTTAAAATTGTTGTCGCTGCAGAAAGTAACTCAGGAGGGAGTGTTCAATATGTCTGTCCAATCGGGTCAGGTGGACAATGCTGTTTTTGGAAATGTTAAGCAATTAAAAAGATCCGTTGCTGATTTCAGTTGCTTGAACAATTGAACCACACATGTTGTGAAAATGGGTTACTTTTAATCAACAAGTGACACCAATATCACATGACCTTCACATCACATTCACTGCCAGCAAGTGAAAGCAAAAAAAAATATTATTTTAAAGTGTAATTTGACCAGGGCGCTATCTGATATAAATATAATAATTGACTGCGGAGCAATGAATTGTGGAAAATGATCTCTGTTGTAACCTTGAGAAACAAGCTACTTCTATGAGCCCTTGGGGTTTGTGGTCAGCTCCTCCTGACGTGGTTGTTTTTTTTTCAGTCAGAAAATGGGTTTTGGGAATTCACGCTGACCCAATTTACATGACGTTAGCTTGTTAACCGACTCTGACTTGGAAATGAGTCGTGCAGAAAGCAAACGATCGCCTTAGCGAACTGCCATCTTCGCTATTTTACTGAACCTGTAGCTTGCACAGTAACAGAAAACTAACCATCACAAGCTCAGAGAGTGGAACATCCTGTGAGCTTGAAATTGCATTGGTACAGTAGCAGGTACTGGTGACATTTCCATCCTCACTGGACGGGCATTGTGCCTAATGGTGCTGCCGGTGACAACGAGATTTCGGTTTCAAAATTTATTGTGATTTGATTTATCGTCATGTGTACTGAAGTACAGTGAAAAGTTTTGTTTTGTGTGCAGTACAGACAGATCATTCCATACAAAGTGCATAAGGGTAATAGAACAGAGTGGGGATATAATGTTACAGCTGCAGAGAAGGTGCACAGAGAGCGAGATCAATATTTCAATGTAAAATTTGAGAGGTCCGTTCAGAGGCTAATAACCGCGGGGAAGAAGCTGGTCTTGAACCTGTTGGTCTCTGGGTTTAAGCTTTTGTATCTTCTACCTGATGGAAGAGGTTGGAAGAGATTATTACCGGGGTGGGGGAGGGGTCTTTGATAATGTTGGCTGCCTTTCCTGAGGCAGCGAGAAGTGTAGATGGAGTCAATGGATGGAAGGTTGGTTTGTGTGATGGTCTGGGCTGTGGTTCACAACTCTCTGTAGTTTCTTACGGTCCTGGGCAGAGCAGTTGCCATATCAAGCCGTGATGCATCTGTGGTGCATCTGTAAACTGTTTCAGTTGTTCTCATTTCTAAGGAAGGGTCACTGGACCTAAAATGTTAACTTAGGAAAAATCAACTCTCCTGCTTTGTTGTGTCCCCTGGTGCCAGTGGTGGGCCACCTAACGAGAGCTGTTCACCTTTAGCTTAGGTGGCAAGCAGTTTGAACTGGCTCACCATCCCTGACGCTCACAGCTGGTTTCATAAGTAACAGTAGTTATCACACTGGGAATATGTTACAGTATTAAGCATGCATTTCTGATTCCTTTGAAGTTATTCTCTTTTTCCAACGGGGCAGAAAATGACACAGGGACATCAGCCAGGAAAGGAAATGCTGGTTAATGGTGTGTTGAATTAGTCCTGACAAAGGGTTTCGGCCCAAAACATTGACATTCCTGCTCCTCGGATGCTGTCTGACCAGTGCGCTTCACATTTATTGACTCCAGATTCCGACATCTGCAGTCCTTATTGTCTCCTAGATGCTGAAAAGCAACAAAGGATCCAATAAGCAGACAGGAGCTGCACCTCCTCCCTAGTCAGTGGGCCAGCAGTGTGGCTTTGGACACCAAGTGTGTGCCCTCAGAGTGAGCAGCTTCAGTTCATGATCATTATGCATGTGCTGAAAGCCAGTGTTGCGTTCTGGCACTCTGTCTATAATTCCTTGCAGGTAGATCGAGCCATTTCCCACATCATTTAGTCTGCTGCCTGTCCACAGGCCAACTATTGAGTCATATTTCTTGAAGATGTGTACAATTCAGGTCTCGTCACTAGCTCAGTTGGTAGTGCTCGTGCCCTGAGTCAAAAGGTCTCAAAATAGGATTCAAGTCTTATTCCACAAACTTGAGCAGATATCTGGGCTGGCACACCAGTGCAGTACTGAGAGATCACTGTACTGTTAGATTTTGGATTAAGCTAAGGCCCAGTATGCCCTTTTCGACGTATGTCAAAGATAACCCACGTATCTCCTGATCAATATTTATTCCTCAACCAACAGGTGGCATAGTGGCTCAGTGGTTAGCACTGCTACCTCACAGTGCCAGGGACCCAGGTTTGATTCCACCCTCAGGTGACTGCGTGGAGTTTGCACATTCTCCCTGTGTCTGTGCAGGTTCCCTCTGGGTGCTCCAGTTTCCTCCCACAGTCCAAAGATGTGCAAGTTAGGGTGGATTGGCCATGCTAAATTGTACATGGTGTGCAGGTTAGGTGGGTTAGCCATTGGGGCATGCAGGGTTACAGGGATAGGGTGGGATGCTCTTCAGAGGGTCAGCACAGACTCGATGGGCCAAGTGGCCCCTTCCCAGACTGTTGGGATTCTGTGAACGACACTTAAAAAGAAATTATCTTGGCATTATCACAAAGTACCCCATTGGCTAAAAAAGAGCTTTGGAATGACCTGAAGTCGTGGAAGGTCTCAGAACGTGGTATTTATTTCAAATAGGGAGTTTTATAAGTAATCCTACTTGGGAATAAATTGTGATTTTAGCTTTAGCCTGTACAGGGTGAGATGTATTTCCTGATTGCAGAGACAAGATGAATTTGGTGAACATCCCACATGAGACAGCAGGTTATCTCGTGTCTAAAGAAAAGTTATATTACATGCGTAAGAGGGCAGCTTTTACTTTGGCATGTCGTAGCTACACACACAAGAGAAGGGAGTTGGGAGGGATCTCATAGAAATTTCACAAGTTTAAGGGAAGGTACATTGTCGTGTTGAGGTCTGTCAGAATGATTCGCTAGAATGAACGAAGTGGAGGGGTTAAATTATGACTGGCTTTATACTCCCTTGAGGTTAGAGGATTAAGGAGTCATCTAAGCAAGGTGTTAACTGATTAAAAGGTGCCGGCAAGGTCAACAGACAGAAATATTTTCTTCTGCTGTCAGGGGAGTCCACAAGAAGGGATCATAATGTTAAAATTTGTGGCAGGCATTTCAGGGGCGATGTCAAACACAAAGAGAGATGGTTTGGAGCTTTCTCCCCTCACAAAGCTGTCGCGGTTGGGGATCAGTTGAAAATTTCAAAACGAAGATCGCGAGAAGAAGGCCAAGGAGGGTGGGGTGGGGAGGACTGGGTTCGAGGCAAACAGAGCACAATAGGTGCCTCACAAAATTTGACACTTTCAGACCAATAAGTCGCCCTCATCCCTTCACAGTGAAAGTGAAAACTCGACATTCCTAATCCTGGTGATTTGTGTCCGAGAATATGGAGTTAATAGCATGGAGTTGTTCAAAATATTATCAGAAATGTGCTTACTTGCTGGAATCAGTAACCTTTTTGAAATGGCATTCAGTTCTTTGTTAAATGGAATTATCTGCACAAGAGCATAGATCAGTGTTTGAAAAGCACAGAAGGAGTTGGCTTGTCTCCCTGGGGGACAGAGGGAGCTGCAAGGCTATTCTTTTTATTCAGTGCTGGGCTGCAGAGCAGAAAAAAATGCGTTCTTTTTCTGACTGTATGTTCTGGTGAGAAACTGGAGTCACAACACATTGCTTTGTCATGAATACAAAATGTCAGCCTGGGGCAGAGCTGAATGTGTGCTGATCTCCAGTGAATCTTACCAGCACCCGGAATAGTAAATCAGCAGACACTTGGAGGCCCAGGAGCTGCCTGGCAAATGAGTCGATACACGACCAGCCTCGAATCGCTTGGGGTTGTTCAAAAGAAAGAATTTGCAACTTTCTGAGGTCTCGAGCACGTTTTACAGCCAATGATGTTGTTCACAGCTGTAAGCAGTGCAGCAACCAGTTCGCCCAGTTTAGGGCAGACGGTAACACCATGGAAATAGCACTGGGTTAGTAATCCAAAGGGCGAGGCTCACATCCAAGTGCATGGTTCAAAATCACACCACAGCAACTAATGGAATTTAGCATGCTCTGGAACACAGTGATAGTGTCGCTGTCTCTGAGCCAGGAGACCTGAGTTCAAATCCCACATGTTCCAGTGGTGCGTATAACAGCTCTGAATGGATTAATTCGAAAAGTACCAAAGGAAAAAAATATTGAATTGTCATAATCCCATCTGATTCACTAATGTCCTTTAGGGAAGGAAATCGTACCCAGTCTGGCCTACACGTGACTCCAGACCCACCGCAGTGTGGCTGACAAAAACCAAAAGATCTGTGGATGCTATAAATCAAAGGCAAGGATTGAAATTGCTGGAAAAGCTCAGCAGGTCTTGCAGCATCTGTGGAGAGAAATCAGTGTTAATGTTTTAGGTCAACTGAAAGGGCTATTAATTCTGATTTCTCTCCATAGATGCTGCCAGACCTGCTGAGCTCTTCCAGCAATTTCTGTTTTTTGTTATACCACCTAGTCTCTCGGGTGAGACTTGAAGTGACATCTTCTGACTCGAAGGCAAGAGTGATCCTAACTGACCCACTCAAAAGACTAACTGCTTGACATCTTACATCTATGGTATGGTCAATGTGTAGGCTCCCCCTGCAAAGTACAACATAGAAGATGGCAGGTACATTACAGAGTGAAGTTTGACTGTTCACTCAAAAGTCCCCTGGTGATCAAATATGCGATCGCACCGGTGCTTTTCACCATTGACACTCAGTAGCAGCGGTGTGTACCATCCACAAGACACACTGCAGAGTTCCACCAAAGACGCTTCGACAGCACTCTCCAAATCCACTTTCCAGGCCTCCATTCCTTCGAGGGATGCTCCCAGACACATATGCGACCCATGCTGTTTTTGTTTTACTGCAATCTACTCAAAATCCCAAGTGCAAAGTTACAATGAATGCTTTATCTCGGTTAAATTCACAGTCATCTTATTCCACACAGCCTCCCCCTGACTTACGCAGCTGCCATTCTGGCCCACACTACCCCATTTTACCCTTCGCTTCCACATCTTACCCTACTATACCTCCCCCTACATGCTGCCCCCATCCCAGTATTACCCTTCATTGGCAAGCTTGCCTTCGTTGGTCAGAGTATTGAGTATAGGAGTAGGGATGTCATGTTGTGGCTGTACAGAATGTTGCTGAGGCCACGTACTATGTAAAGTTCTAGTTACCCTGCTGTAGAAAGGATGGTATTAAATTGGAAAGGGCACAGAAAAGATTTACCAGGATGTAACTGGGTCTAGGAGGTTTGAGTTATAAGGAGAGGCTGGATAGAGTCATACAGCATGGAAACAGACCCATTGATCCAACTAGTCTGTGTCGACCATGTTCCTGAACTAAAGTAATCCCATGATAGGCTGGGACTTTTTCCCCAGGAACATAGGAAGTTGAGGGGTGACCTTATAGAAACTTTTAAAATCATGAGGGGCATAGATAAGGTGAATGGCAAAGTTCACCCCCCCCACCCCGCACCCAGTGTAGGGGAGTCCAAAGCTAGAGGGCATAGGTTTGAGGTGAGAGGGGAAGGATTTAAAAGGGACCTGAGGGGGCAACATTTTCACACAGAGGGTGGTACGTATATGGAATGAGCTGCCAGAGGAAGTGGTGGAGGCTGGTACAATTACAACATTTAAAAGGCATCTGGACGGGTACATGGATAGGAAGGGTGTTGAGGGATATGGGCCAAATGCAGACAGGGCGGACTAGTTTAATTCAGGAAACTGGGTCAGCATGGACAGGTTGGACTGAAGGACCTGTTTCTGTGCTCTATGACTCCATGAATCTTTGAATTAGGAAAGCAATTAGGCCATTCAGCCCCTCGAGCCTGCTTTGATATAAGACCATGGTTGATCTGATTGTGGCCTCAATTCCACATCTTACCTGTCGCCTATAGCCTTTTGACTCCTTTGCCAATCTATCTCCCTCTGCCTTAAAAAAAATTCAGTGGCCCAACATCTCTGGGGAAGAGAATCTCACAGACTGACAACCCAAGGTTAGAGAAAAGTGTCTCCTCATCTCTGTCATGGTTAGAACATTGTACTCCCTGTATCACATAGTGCAGAAACTTTGATGTTTCGCCTGCATTTTATTCCAACCCTGGCTCAATAAAGCATAAATAATCACAATGACAGATCAGTTTAGGAAACACAAAGAGATTAAGGAATACTCCTGTTATTAATTATCTTCTATTTGTATTTGTTTAACCTCTCGATACTTGTGTCTAATCAATTTCTTAATTTAATATGCTTCTTTAGTGAATCAGGCCAGACTTTATTTAATTAAAACGGAAAAGCTTCCATCATTCATATTTGATGTGCACTGTACGTGGGAGAACAGCGATATCCATCTGCTAGTGCCTTCTGAGGCCTGTTAGTGGATTCAGAAATCCTGCTTAAACTCCAACATCTTGGGGTTACAGGAGACTGTCACTGTTCAACCGACTCCTCCCAATCATACCTTGCCAAATGACACACCGAATGTATAACGCGGCTAATTCAGGAAGTGGTGACAAGAAAGACAGAGAAATTGGCAAATGGGCAGCTTCAGCTGTGAACAGCCAACCAGAAATGGAGACAGACAAGTCGCTAGAGAATAAGAGAGGCAGAGAGACAAAAGGTCAAAGCCTAAGAGGATAAGGACAATCGTTCTCAAACCAAATATCACAGGAGCAAGAATTTTTCAGACTGAATGCCGTTTTGAGTCAGTTGCCAGTTTGCTTGCCATGTGCAAACTAGAAGGGACCCTTTTAAGTTTTTTTTCTGATTCTGAAACTTCGGAATCGTGGCCTCTGATGAGGACACCACCATGAAATTGGAAAAGCATTGGAGAGATGAGGGGGGTAAATCAGGAAGCTAGCTTGGGTTTTAAAAGTTTGTAGATGGTAGGAAGGAGGAGATTTTATGGGTACTGCCCTGACCCTCTAGGTTCAAGCCCCATTCCAAGACTTGATGACCAAGGACATTGTGTTTTTTTGCAGCCAGCTGCATATATGTACACAAATCATATAGATGAAAATGTAGGAGAAATGTTAAGCAAGTTTGCAGACGACACCAAGATTGGTAGAGCAGTTAATAGCGAAGAAGTGAGTTTGTAGGTTACAGGAAGATATACATTGGTTGGTCAGATGGACAGACCAGTGGCAGATAGTGTTTAATCCTGATAAATGTGAGGTGATGCACTTTGGAAGAAGAAACAAGATAGCTCAGAGGAACAGAGGGATCTTGGGGTAATTATTCACAGATCTTTGAAGTTTGTAGAGCACATGAATAGGATAGTTAAGAAGGCGCATGGGACACTTGCTTTCGTCGGTCATGGCACAGAGTATAAGAGCAAGGAGATAATTTTGGAGTTCTACAGAGTGTTGATCAGGCTGCAGCTGGGGTACTGTGTGCAGTCCTGGTCACCTCACTGCAGGAAGAATGTGATAGCACTACAAGGAGTACAGAGGAGGTTCACCAGGAGAAGTTGAGCCATAAGGAGAGACTAGATAGGCTTGGATTGTTTTCTTTAGGCAGAGAAGGCTGAGGGGGGTGCACATGATTGAGGTAATGAGGGGTATGGACAGGGTGGATAGAGACCAGCTGTTCCCCTTGGTCAAACATGAGAGGGCATAGCTTTAAGGTAAGAGGCAACCGATACAGAGGGGATTTGGGAAAATAAAACTTTTTCACTCAGTGGTGGTGAGAATATGGAGTGCACTACCTGGGAAGGTAGTGGAAGCTGGAAACCTTACAACCTTTAAAAACATATTTGGATGAGTCCTTCAAATATCACAGCATTCAAGGATCATAGAATCCCTACAGTGTGGAAACAGGCCATTTGGCCCAATGGGTCTACACTGACCCTCCAAACAGCATCCGACCCAGACACATTATGCTACCTATCCCTGTAACCCTACATTCCCATAGCTGACCCATCTAGCCTGCACTATGGGCAATTTAGCATGGCCAATCCACCTAACTGACACATCTTTGGACTGGATATGGGACAAGTGCGGGAAATTGGGATTAGCGCACTTTTAGCGGTAGTTATTGTTGGTGTAGACTCAATGGGCCGAAGGGCCTTGAATCTATGACTCTAGATATAGGTTGATGATCAAGCTGTGTGACTCCTTCCGTTTTACCAATGACAGGCGGTAAGAAACAGAGTAGCAGAGTAAGAAACAACAAGTTACAGCCTCTGACAACAGCTTATGGCTATTCCAGGGGGAAAAAACTGGCAATGGAAACTGACATGTGCTTTATCTGGTTCTTGCATCAGTAGGAATGGGAAGACTAAAGAAGACATTGATGAAAGGGGGGTGAAGAGGTGCACAGTTTCGAGGCGCAGAGGAACAATGAGCTTGAGAGAGAGCCGGTGGGTTAAGACAACTGAGAAAGACAAGAAAGATTGACATTGAAAGAGAGAGGCTGAAGGGAAAAAGAGACTCGTAGAATCCCTAGAGTGTGGAAAGATGCCATTGGGTCTATTGAATCTGCATTGACCCTCCAAAGAGCATCCCATCCAGACCCAGCTCTATCTCCACAACCCTGCATTTCCCATGGCCAATCCCCCCAACCTGCACATCTTTGGACAGTGGGAGGAAACCAGAGCACCCAGAGGAAACCCACACAGATTGTCACCCGAGGGTGGAATCAAACCCAGGCCCCTGGCGCTGGGAAGCAACAGTGCTAACCACTGAGCTCCCCCATGCATTTGGCCATTCGTCAAGATTTCTCATGTATCCTGTGCTAAGGGCTGGCAAAGTGAGAGTCGAAACTTCCACGGGTATGAGAGCAGTATTCCAGTGTTGGAGAGGCTTGGTCTCCCATCAGGTTAAAAGTCATTGCAGGGAAAAAGGATGTTTCCTTCATTCTGACCATCAGTGGATAGTCAAGAACACTCCTTTATGAAAAGCCGTAAGGAGCCGCTGATTTGTTTTGCTGACAGTGTGCATTTATATATTTATCTCTTTGAATCTCTCTTTGAAAGGCTGCAAAATCAATCGCAGCATTTTTCCGAAAACAAGGAAGCCAATCGTTAAGTCCAATCTGCTGACAACAACCGATGATTGATTGCTTCTGTGAGGCCAGGGGAAAAAAACAGGCTCTTCAGCATTCCCTGAGTTTGTGCTTGTTTTCCGATTGCATCACAGAATTCCTACATTGTGGGAACAGGCCATTTGGCCCAACAAGTCCACACCAACCAAACCCAAACCCCTACCGCTGCATTTCCCATGGTCAATCCGCCCTAACCTGCGCATCTTTGGGACTGTGGGAGGAAACCGGAGGCACCCAGAGGAAACCCACGCAGACACGGGGAGAATGTGCAAACTCCACACAGACAGTCGCCCGAGGGTGGAATCGAACCCAGGTCCCCAACACTGGGAGGCAGCAGTGCTAATCGCTGAGCCACCGTGCCACCCAAAAGTGATGAGTGATGGAAGACAAGAAGTACGTTATGTGATCAAATGGAATGCTTTTGTCCAAAATATTCTGTGGTGTCACTGCCGTGCTAACCTGACCTGCCTAAAGCACGTAGTCAGGCCACTTGACAGAGAACAGATTATAATGAACTTATGGCGAATTTAAAAGCCTTTTCGAGTCACAACCTGTTTTAACAGCGCAACAACAATTGTAACTCCATTCATACCCAGCATCCTAGCTTGGGGTAGCTTTGTAATGTGGAAGACAAAGAGTTGCAAGTACCTTTTTAAAATTCATTCATGGCATGAGGGCGTCATTGGCAAAGCCAGCATTTATTTACCATCCCTAATTGTTAAGAGTCAGCCATATTGCTGTGAGTCTGGAGTCATGTGTAGGCCAGATCTGATAAGGATGGCAGATTTCCTTCCTTAAAGGACATTGGTGAACCAGATGGGTTTTTTGTCACAACAGTTTCATGGGCATCATTAAACGACAGAGAAGATGACCCATGTAGGATGGATTGGCCATGCTAAATTCCCATAGTGTCCAGGGATGTGGAGGCCAGGTAGACCACCCATGGGAAATGCAGGTCTACAAGGATAGGGTAACAGGGTGGGTCTGGGTGAGATGCTCTTCAGAAGGTCAGCGTGGACTTGATGGGCCGAATGGAAAGAGCTGAAAAGTGAAGGGGATCTTGTAAATGACTCACTGTGAGGCCCAATGATATGTGTTCAAGTGAGCAAGGTGATTAGTTGAAGAAAAGAGAGGCTGTAAATCCAAAATGACATTGGGATCAGTGTTGAGTGGAGCAATAGTGACAGATTGTTCCCAGGGAGAAGTGGTAAGTACAACAGATATCAGGGCGATGAGGGAACAAGGACTGTTAGAGATGGGCAACAAATTTTGTTTTTAATTTGTTCATTTGTGGGATTTGGGCATCACTGGGTAAGCCAGAATTTATTCCCCATACCCAAATCCCATGATCTTGCTGAATGGCAGAACAGACTCAATGGGCTGAATGGCCTACTTCTGCTTCTATGTCTCATGGTAAATGGACATTAAGAGTCACAAGTAGGCCATACTAAGTAATGGCAGTACATCTCTGCAGTGATTGTAACGAGGTCAGCCAGGTAGACCTCATGGAATATGAGTTCTCTGATTGGGGCTGTTAATCTGATCCAGTCAGGGAGCCCTGGCTGACAGATATAAACAGGAGGGTCAGAGGTTCTGCTCACTCTGAGGGAGCTGGATCAATGTTAAGGACTCTCCACGTGTAAATAAAGGGTGACAGGATACCAGCCTCTGTGAGACTATTTCAACCACCTTCCCTAAAGGGCACTAGTGAACCAGATGGGTTTCTAACAGAGGCTAGCAGTGGTCACAGGGCCACCATTCCACCAGCTTTTCACCCTCAGACTTTTGTCTCATTCAAATTTTGACGACCTGCTGTGGTGAGATTTGAACCCCATGTCCCCAGACCACTCAGCAGTGATTTTGATAACATATCATAGAATCCCTCCAGTGTGGGAGCAGCCCCTTTGGCCCATACCAACCCTGCAAAGAGCACCCCACCGCCCCATCTTACCGCTGTAACTCTTCATTTCCCATGGCTAACCCACACATCCTCGGACACCATGGGGCAATTTAGCACCCCCAATCCACCCTAACCTGCACATCTTTGGACTGTGGGAGGAAACCAGACCACCCAGAGGAAACCCACGCAGACACGGGGAGAAGGTGCAAACTCCACCCAGACAGTCACCCGAGGGTGGAATCGACCCGGATCCCTAGCACCGTGAGGCAGCAGTGCTAACCACCGAGCCACCGTGCCACCTGTAAGTCTATTGCAACACCACATCTCTGTATCCCAAGGATAGTCAAATTCCCTTTTGGATGCCCTGATTTAAACTTCCTCTGCCACACTCTCAGGCATTGCATCCCAGATCCTGACTGTTCACTGTGTGAAAAACTTTTTCCATGTGTTTTGCCAATTATCTTAAATCTGTGCTTCTCAATCCATCTCCAAAGGAGAACATTCCACCTCTGGTTAAAAAGGTGTTTAGCACGCTTCCCTTCATTGCTCAGACCTTTGAGTATAGGTGTTGGGATGTCATGTTGAGGTTGTACAGGACGTTGGTGAGGCCTCTTCTGGACTGTGTCTGGTTCTGGTTGCCCAGTTAGAGGAAGGATATTATTAAGATGGAGAGGGTCCAGGAGAGATTTACCAGGATGTTCTGATGAAGAGGCATCTAGACCTGAAAAGTTAGCTTGCTCTCTCTCCATGGATGCTGCCTGATCCACTGTGATCTCCAGCATTTGTTGTTTTCAGTACAGATTCCAGCGTCTGCAATAATTTACCAGGATGTTGCCTGGTATGGAGGGTTTGAGTTAGAAAGAAAGGCTGGATAGGCTGGGACTTTTTTCACTGGAGCGTAGGAGGTTGACAGGTGACCTTATAGAAGTTCATAAAGTAATGAGGAGTATGGATAGGGCTATTGGTTGTTGTCTTTTCCCTAGGATGGGGGATTTCAAGGCTAGATGCCATATTTTTAAGGTGGGGGGAGAGAGATTTAAAAAAGACACAAGGGGCAAATGTTTTACACAGAGGGTGTTTCGCATGTGGAATGAACTTCCTGAGGAGGTGGTGGATGTGGGTACAGTTACAGCGTTGAAAAGACATTTGGATAAGTACATGGATAGGAAAGGTTTGGAGGGATACGGGCCAGGAGCAGGCAGGTGGGACTAGTTTAGTTTGGGATAATGGTCGGCACGGACTGGTAGGACCGAAGGGTCTGTTTCTGTGCTGTATAACTGTATGAGTCAAAGTGTTCAAGATTTCGAAAACTTCTCTCAAATCTCCTTTCCCACCTATTCTTTAAGGAAAACAACCCTAAATTCTCCAATACACAAGCAAAAAACCTGCAGATGCTGGAGATCAGAAATAAAAACATGGAATGCTAGAGAAGGTCTTTTTGCATCTGTGGAGAGAGAAAGAGAGTTGATGTTTCGATTTCAATATGAGAGTCATATTGAACTCGAGGCATTAACTCTGTTCCTCTCTTCACAGTGTTAATGTTTCGAATCCAATATGACTTTACATAGAAATGGAAACACCACCTCTCTTTCTGTCTCCAGAGATGCAAAAAGACCTGCTGACTTTCTCCAGCATTCTATACTTTTATCCCAACTTCTCCAACCTATCTTCTAACCTGAAGTCCCTCATCCTTGGGACCATTCTTCTGAATCTTTCCTGTGCTCTCTCTGATGCCTTCACATTCTTCCTAAAGTCAAGCACCCAGAACTGGATGTAAAACTCCAGCTGATGCTGCAGCAGTGTAGACAAGCTCAGTGATAACCTCCTTGCTGTTGAACAAAGCCGAGGCAATTTGCTTTTGCAGAAGATGTGAAGGGATCTGGTTTGAAGCAGATGGAAAGAGCGGTGCAGAGAGAAAATTCGATTCTTCTTCCTTGCATCTCAGTGTCAGTCTCAGCTTTGCTTGGTATCCGTGTAACAAAGACTGCACAGCCGCATCTCCTGTTTAAAGTTGCAAGAATGATTAAATTGGTAATTCAAGGAGAAAGTCCTTCGGCGCGTTAAAGCAAAAATTAATAGCATTTCATGGCGGAGAGGAGTCAATTTTTTGACATTTTTGTTTCAGTTGCAGTTTCCTCAGTGACAAAGGAGAAATAACTACCTTCAAGTGACAAGCCCATTGATCGGCCCCTCCTGAGGATTCTGTTATATGTCAGTGGAAAATGCTCCCTAACAGTGACAAACCCAACTTTTTAAATCGCTGACACTTTCTATGGGTAATCTTCAATGCACAAAGTTGGCTGCGATTCTTTTCATCCAACACTTTGTCCCAGCACTTTGGAGTTTTTGAAGCCGTGTGCAGTTTCTTTTAATAGACAGATGAATAATTCAGAGAGGTTTGTACGCTGCCTTTGTCATATCCAAGACACTAATGATGAAACATGGGTTTGATATTTAACTCTGATTATGTTCCTATTACAACGTTAGCTTTTTCTCTCTCTCGCTCTCGACAGCCTCCCAGCAATTTTCATAAGTGATCTTTGAGCTAACTGGATTAAAAATAGTCTTAAGCTATCACACTCACTTTTCAATGTTGGACAGTACACTTTGGCTAGGTTTTGCAATGTACAACAATAACAGGGAATTGCATTGATGTAGCAACACGATATGCTCCCAAAGCAATTCAAAGCCAACAATCTCCTTTCCAGAGGACAGTTATTAGCTACCCCGCAGCAACAAATATCATGAGAGCTGACTCATAGCCAAATAATGTTTTGCTGGCGTTTACAGATACCTCAACATGTGCTATACCTGGGTTTCACAGCTCATCTACAACATAACATTACAAACAGTACAATATCTCCTGTTTGATTGATAGAGTCGTAGAATCTCTACATTCGGCCCATCAGGTCCACACCGACCCTCCAAAGAGCATCCCACCCAGACCTACCCCCTACATTCTCCCTGTAACCCTGCATTTCCCATGGCTAACCCACCTATCCTGCACGTCCCTGGACCCTATGGGCAATTTAGCACGGCCAGTCCACCCTAACCTGCACATCTTTGGACTGTGGGAGGAAACCGGAGCACCCGAAGGAAACCCACGCAGATGCTATGGTTGGTTCGCTCGCCGAGCTGGTTCATTAGTTTGCAGAAGTTTCAGTACCCTGCTGGGTAACATCATCAGTGCAGCCTCTGATGAAGCCTTCGTTGGAGGCTGTACTGATGATGTTACTCAGCAGGGTACTGAAACGTCTGAGAACTAACGAACCGGCTCGGCGAGCCAACCAACCACAACATTCACAACCCAAGCTACGAATCTACTCAAGAACCCACGCAGACACGGGGAGAATGTGCAAGCTCCATACAGACAGTCGCCCAAGGCTGGAATCGAACCTGGGTCCCTGGAGCTGTGACGCAGCAGTGCTAACCACTGAAATTGTATCTGAATAGGTCCAGATAGAGTTTCAACAGTCAAGTTATTCAAAATCCCGGATTTCTTTTACTAGACAAGTTCAGTCAAAGCTATTGGATGTTCTGGGTGATTGAGCAGAGCGGGCGCATATTCTCTGGAGTTTAGGAGAATGAGAGGTGTTTCCATTGGCACAGGGCTTGGCACAGGAGATGCTTCTCCAGATTGAAATTCTAACACCAGAGGGATACAGTCCCAGGATGAGAGGATGGCCATTTTGAACTGAGATGGGGAAAAAGATTTCTTCCCTCAGATGGTTGTGAATCTTTGGAACTTTCTAGCACAGTGGGCCGTCAATGTTCAGTGACTGACTATATTCATGCCGCTCTGAAGGAATTAGTCGATTTGGGGAGCAGGTGGGAGGTTGAAGCTGGGACTGAAGATAAACCGCAAACATATTGGATAATGGACAGGTTCGAGGCACCAAAGAGCCTGCTGCTGCTCACAATGTTTGCGTTCTCTTAAGGACATCAGTTGTTGGATTCTTTGAGAAAAGCCGTTAGTTGGAGAGTCCCATGAGAAGATGTAATTTGAGCCCCTCAGTCCCATTTGTGGCCAGTCAAATGAGTTAGGGTACAAAGTGGTGAGTTGTGTCTTATCTTTGGGACATCGAGACTCCGCAGTTGAAGACCAGGATGGCAGATTTGGAGCTCAGGAGGGATGTGGGAGTAAATTTCAGAGGAGTGGGATAATTGGAGGTAGATAAAGCATATAACAGAAAGGTGCGGAACTTGTGGTCACTCTGATGAGCTGGAGGAAGGTGGAAGGAGTCCCATGCTGAGCATAAGCATTATCAGAGAGCTTGTTGGGCTCAGTCTGTGCTGTACATTTCTAGGTAATTCCATATAACTATTCATGGCTGTTTCTTGCAGCTGATTTGGTAGCTGCAAGACTCAACAGATTATTGAAGCTCTCTGTGATACAATTATACCTGTCAGTACAAATAAGACTGAACCTGGCAGAAAGCCAGAGCTAGCCAGGGAATTGAAATCCACTCATTCTCCGCTCCCAGAGTAATACCTGTCAATATTTGCATCGCCGTATTAGAGTAGTCAATAAGGACAACTAGCCTTGTTGACTTAAGCCAATCTAGAGACTTGCGATGGAACTGCCTTTGGAAGTTTGTGTGTGTGTGTGTGTGTGTGTGTGTGTGTGTGTGTGTGTGTATGCCATTGGCACACTAGCATGCGTATAACCTTTTTTAATGAATGCGTCCAACAGCATAATGCTTTTCCAAAACCCATATGGCTCCCTTAGGATTTCATTGAAGTCAATTGCTGTGACTTGTCTACAGTGTTTGGAGCCAGTACTGTACTGGCAGGCTGTGCAATCTTTAGAATCTTGCCTTGAGTTGGCCAGGAAACAGCGACGGTCGTCTAGACTGGGAAATTGACCATGTGGGCCTGCGCCTGTCCTAATAATGGTTTGTGACCGTCAACCATTTTAATCTGACAACTCTGCGTCTTACATTGCACTCTGCTGAGGCACGCCGTGTGGGTAAACAAGGCTATAACCTGGAATACATTGAAAGATTTGTTTTTAAGTTTCGATGTAGAGCTGCTCTCAATCATTTACTCGTGCCGGATATGTAAAAGAGCCGAAGAAAGAAACTGACACTTCCTGGCGTGTAATCGAAGCAGCACCTATTCTCTGAGAGTGAAGCAGTCCGTGGTGGAGAATATTGACCATCAGCAGTTGCATCATGGACTGTTCCCATCTTATTGCCCATGCCCTGGCTTGTTAGCATCGAGGGGAAATCAACAATATTTATTCTCTTCCAGGCACATGGGGTTTTTTCCACCAGACACCCTTCTCTATGTTGTTCATTCTCGCAAGTTAATTCCTTATCCATGTTCCTACCGGCTGTACTGTTTAAGGATGTATCAGTTTACATGGTAGAGTGAGCCAAGAGTTGTAATTAGCCAAAGCTGCCTAGTAAAAACATTGCCTTGTTAAAACCCAAGTACATTCCCTGCAGAGCACTGCGAGGTTAATTGCCTCCCCCATGGTTCTGTGATGTTAATTTACTTTCTCATGTGGTGGAGCCCAATGGGTTACTTCTGTTTCAACCCCTGGCTGAGCTGGCATCATGTCAAACAGAAGTGGACTGACTGCCAGTGTCTCTCAGTTAATTTCTGTGGGGAGCCTGTCATCGATTCCGTATCAGTGCTGCATTATTGACTGAGTGCCTTAGGGAGCCCGCAACAAAAGTGAACTTGAATGCACGTACACATCAGGGGGGTGGTGCATTTATATTGCCCCTTTAACGTAGCAACTTGACCCAAGGCGTTTCACAGGAGCGTCAACCAACACTGAGCCACCGAAAAAGGTATTAGCCCAAAAGCTTGGTCAATATTGGGTTTTAAAGAACTTCTAAAATGGGGACAGGGAGAGATGGAAGGGTTTAAGGAGTGCATCCCAGAACTATAAGTCAGCATTAAGGCAGCACAGTGAAGTGATCAACAAACACAAGCCCTTGTTTTACTTGGAGATAGTAAGAACTGCCAATACTGGAATCAGAGATAACACAGTGTGGAGCTGCAGGATCACAGCAGGACAGGCAGCATCAGAGGAGCAGGAAAGCTGATGTCTTCTGAAGAGGGGTCCCCACCCGAAACGTCAGCTTTCCTGCTCCCTCTGATGCTGCCTGGCCTGCTGTGTTCATACAGCTCTGCACTGTGTTATCCCTTATTTTACCTTGTGCCAGAAGAGGTGGGGAGAAAGGGCTGTGCACACCCCTTATTTACTCACAAACAAGTGCTCCAACAATAGCTCTTGTTTCCTGAAAATTACAGAACTCTTTCCAGCACATGGCCTTGCACTGATTGAAGACGTGTGCCTCTTTTGCCTTCTCTACCCAGAACTCCGTGGTAGCTCAGTATCTCAGGTAGCTGGCATGCCAGGCCTGCTTTGCCTTCTGTCCTGACCAGACTGGCGCGATGCTACAACTGCAGATGACCCTGTTGCCACTTCCCAGGTAGTTATAGAAACATAGAAAACAGGAGCAGGATTAGGCCATTTGGCCCTTTGATGTGGTCATGGCTGATCATCCAACTCAGTCCCCTTTCTTCCCTTTGAGCTCTTCAGTCCTAAGGACTATATCGAATTTCTTCTTGAAAACTCCAGGTAGACAGCCGAACACTGACTTCAGGGAGAATCACCTAGCACCTGCAAAATCTCAATTATCCCCTTCCCATTTATCTGCCTGAGGAGATAGTCAAACTCTGCTTGCCTTTCAAACTCTTAGAAGGGATGAGTGAGTCTCTTCAGCTCCCTTCGTTGACTTTTCGTTTACCACTTAAAGGTTGGTTGGGGAGCTCAGGAGCAATCTCGTCCATTCATCGTTCTCCCCTTTTTCCAATCGTCTATCAGGAACTCTCCCCCAGAAAGACCAAACACGCAGGGGTAGCTCACCCAGGTTATCTTCAGATGTCAGTATATGGCTCAGAACTGAGTTTAAACGCTGATAACTTCAAATCTCACGCCAACGATTTGAACAGGTGGTCCAGCACAGTGGGAGTGCTGCATTGTCAGAGGTGCCACCTTCTAAATGATGCTAAACTGAAGCCCCACCTCGCCCTCTCGGGTAGATGTAAAGGACCATTTCTTCGAAGGGCAGGGGAGTAATCCGTGGTGCCCTGGCTAGATATTTATCTCTCGGTCAACGGATCACCACAGCAACTGATTAGCTGGTCGTTAACACATTGCCTTTGGTGGGAAAATTGGCTGTGGTGTTTCCTAACTTACAAGTTCATTTCAAAGAAGGACACAAATGCCTGCAGAGTGTTTTTGAATAATCTGCAAAGGGTGTATTCGAAATTAAGATTCTTTTCACAACTTTTTAAAAGTCTCCCATGTCTCCCTGCCACCTCTGAGTGCTGCAGCGTGCACCAATAGGTCAGTACCTCGAGTATTTCTGGTGTGTTTGTCTTAGTTCCATACCGCACAGGGTAAGATCCCATTGAAAAGAGCTGCTTTTAACACCCTCCACACTGCCGTCTCTATCGATGTCCTTGAGAAGGCCCTTTGTAAGCCAGCCCACGAGCAGAGTGACTAATGTTGAGCTGACACAGGGCTTCCAGAGGGTAAAAGATACCTGACAACTGCATAATTCAACAGGGACAATAACAGAATAAAGAGTTATGAAACAATAAACAACTGACTTGACAGTCAAAGTAATGTATCAGTGAGTAGGGTTAATGGAATTCAAACAATAACTACCTATCTTTGCAGTTATTCTAATTGATTTCTAAACTAATGCCTGTGGGTAGATTGCTCTCAAATCTCTTTTTTGTCTGCGTTGAGTAAGTAGTGAAGCAAAACAGAAGTCTGAAATACCAAGCACTTTGGGCACTTTGAATCATACCACATTAAAATCTCAAAGGACATCAATTCTAATGCGGTGTGCGTTCTCATCCATCCGTGGCCTTTCCCTTCCAATACCTCTGTAGCCTCCTCACCCAACCGGAAATGGCGTGAGCCCATCCTATCACCTTGTTGACTGTGATTTATATATCTCTGACTGATTTAATAGACAGCTGCTTAACACTTCAACTTGAGCCAGTGGAGATTCATTAAGACAGTTCAGTGAATGTTGGCAAACATTCTTTTGGGTTTCACTTGTCCTATATGACTTCTTCAGTGCGATGCTGCCGAAGTCTGGTTTTTTTTAAAAATTAATTTTTAAACTTAATTTGTTGCCAAACAAAGAGACCTCAGGGTGCAGGCTCACAACTGCTTGAGGTGGAGTTCCAGATAGACAGGGTAATGAAGAAGGCATTTGGTACCGCTGCGTTTATTGGTCAATGCATTGAATAGAGGAGTTGGGAGGTCACGTTGCAGCTGTACAGGGCGTTGGTTAGGCCACTTTTGGAATAATGTGTTCAGTTCTGGTCGCCCTGCTATAGGAAGGATGTTGTGAAACTTGAAAGGGTTCAGAAAAGATTTACAAGGATGTTGCCGGGGTTGGAGGGTTTGAGCTATAGGGAGAGGTTGAACAGGCTGGGGCTATTTTCCTTGGAGCATCGGAGACTGAGGGGTGATCTTATAGGGGTTTATAAAATCATGAGGGGCATGGATAGGGTGAATAGTCAAGGCCTTTTTCCCAGGGGAAGGGAGTCCAAATCTAGAGGGGCATAGGTTTAAGGTGAGAGGGGAAAGATTTAAAAGGGACCTGAGGGGCAACTTTTTCATGTGTGTATGGAATGAGCTGCCAGAGGAAGTGGTGGAGGCTGGTACAATTACAACATTTAAAAGGCATCTGGATGGGGATATGAATAGGAAGGGTTTAGAGGGATATGGGCCAAATGCTGGCAAATGGGACTAGATTAATTTAGGATATCTGGGTCGGCATGGACGGGTTGGACCGAAGGGTCTGTTTCCACGCTGTACAACTCTAATTTTTAAAAAAAGTTGCATTTGTAACAGGGTTTTGGTATTTTGAGTGACAGCACACAGTGGTTGGATGATGAAGCTTCAAGAGGGGAAGGGAGCTAAAAATAATGTTTCCCTCCTTTCAACTGAGAGAAAATTCCCAGGCCACAGCAAAGAGGCTGAAACGCAGGCCTGGAAGTTAATACACTGTTTGCTTTCTATCACTTTGTGTGAAGATAATGTCAAGCAGAAACTAATGAGCCTTAACAGACAAAAAGAAACAGCCCAGGGCAACGCAGGGGGAGAATAAGAAATCAGTCTGAAATGGATTTACTCCAGCTGATTCAGTCATTTGGCTGGTGGGATACTGAAACTATTCATACCACTTTATATATAAAAGAGAGATAGGATTTTGTTCCGATTGGAAGCAGTGATGAGGTGGGCAGTTGCATAAGGAGAGTCTTGGTGAGTCACTGCAACCTACAAAGGCACTGGGACATGCTGTTTAAATGGTTTATAAAATCCTGAAGGGAATAGATAAGGTCAAAAGCCAAGATCTTGCAAGGGTTGCAATCTCCCCGAGGACTCCAAAAGTAGAGGGAATAGGTGCAAAACCAGAAGTTGCTGGAAAAGCTCTGGAGGTCTGGCAGCATCTGTGAAGGAAAACAAACAGAGTTAACGTTTCGGGTCCAGTGACCTGCTGAGCTTTTCCAGCAACTTCTGTTTTTGTTCCTGATTTACAGCATCCGCAGTTCTTTCCGTTTTTATTTAGAGGGAATAGGTTTAAGGTGAGATGGGAAATAATTAAAAGGGACCTGAGGGGCAACTTTTTCAAACAGAGGGCGGTGCATGTATGATGTGAAGACTCTGGTATTGGACTGGGATGGACAAGGTCAGAAATCACACAACACCAGGTTATAGTCCAACGGGTTTATTTGAAAACACAAGCTTTCGGAGCCTCGCTCCTTCTTCAGGTGTTAGTGAGAGAGGTAATATCAGACACAGAATTTATAAGTAAAAGACCAAAGGTTCACACCATTGATGAGGACGTACTAAACAAACCTAAGAAGCTATTAAATCTTTAATCAGTTAGAAGGTTTTAATTGATTAATATGTATATGTAAATTGTAATATGTGTATGGAATGAGCTGCCAGAGGAAGTGGTAGATGCAGGTACAGTCACAACATTTAAAAGACTTTTTGGATAGGTACATGGATAGGAAGCGTTTAGAAGGATATGGGCCAAATGCTGGCAAATGGGACTCGTTTAGTTTGGGATTATGGTCAGCATGGACGGTTTGGACCGAAGGGTCTGTTTCCGTGTTGTATGACAGCAGTTGCTTCCAATGTTTTGGCATCCCAATTCTTAATCCTGTCACTGCGGGAGGGACATAGGAACACTGTCTTATCCAACCAGTTATACCTCGAAATGTTTAGCTCTCACTCCGATGTCAATGAGGAGGTCATTCAGCCTGTGTCGTCATGTCGAAACTACAAACACTGACTATAGAATTCAACTGTTCCTTAGGCCAGGTGGAATTCTTCTCTGGACTGCCTCCAATGTCAGTTTATCTTTCCTTCGATAAAGGACCCAAAACTGTTCACAGCATTCCAGCCGTGTTCTCACTAGTGCCTTGTATAGTTATAGCTAAACTCCTGATTTTTATACCCCATTCACTTTAAAATAAAGACCGATATTCCATTTGCCTTCCCTATTACCCACTGAACTTGGATACTAACTTTATGTGATTTATGTATGAGGACTCCATCACATTGTTGGAGGGCAATGAGACATATTACCCAATCTTCTACTCACAGGGGGAAGGAGAGAGAAGGACCTTGTTGGGCAGTTTGGGGTTTCCTTTATGCCAATACAAAGTAGCCTTGGCAAAGGTTTTCGGGGAGCCAACTTTGGCGCTATGCTACAGATCTGGCCGAGCCCTATCTGCCAGCTTTGGAAGAATCTCCACTCTTTCAAACTTGGACTCCTGAGCAAGTCCATCCTGCAGTTTTGCTGTGCCATCTGCCAGTCACCAGATACTTGGGGAACTGGAGTGGTCTCCCTTGTTCTGTCATAAGTCTACCCCTCCCTCAAGAGCCTCCTTAAAATGGTTGACTTTGTGTTTGGTTGTCTCCATGCACTTTGACCCCCCTCAATTCTTGGCCAGCATTTAATTTTGCCCCCAGTTCTTGGCCAACATCTAATTTTGCCCTCCCCCACCCCCCGTCACCCACACACTACAATGAAATAACTTTGAATGTGATGAAGTGGTCATAGAAACACAGTTTGGTGCTGATGGTTGTGACATATCTCATGTTATCTCAACAGCGAAACTGAAATTGCTGCCTTGAAGCACTCCAGGGCACCTGTGCCTTTTTGATGAAATATCTGCTCAAAACTTTCTTGCAATGCATTTATTCTGTTGTAAATGTCTCTTTTTGACTGATAGCAGTTGTCAGCGTGAATGCTGACAACCAGGAGCTATAATTGGTTCGTGATGATGCTTAAATTGTCAGGCACCGGTGTGGTAACCGACCCAGCAAGATTGCATTATGGTTTAACACTTTAAAAGGCATGCGGATGGACGGCTAACCTGATGGCATTATGGGTCTAACCTCTTGACCTTTGACCTCAACTGGCAGGAGCCAAAAAAAAGATCTTTGGAGCTTTGTTGCCTCTGGACAGATGAACACTTTCCCTTCCTTTGGGAAGAAGTTGTTCTTGAATCTGTTGGTCGGTGTGTTTCAGCTTTTGTATCTTTCTGCCTGACGGCAGAGGTTAGAAGAGATTATAACCGGGGTAGGAGGGGTCTTTGATGATGTTGGCTGCCTTTCCCAAGGATTCTGAAATGGTTTGTACGGTGAATATTACTAGTGTATTTGGTTTTGTTCGCAACCTGGGATTTCTTGGACTGAAAGATTGAAATTTTGTCAGAACATTAAACAGGGCCTTCTGTGTCTCCCTTGATGGCTCAGATGGTCAATGCTCTGCTCAGTGTGGTACAGGTACCAACATGGCGTTAGGAAACCAGGTTTGCTGAGCTATGGCAGCAACTGGAGTGGGTCAATCTCTCATGGCACAGGAGGACTGAAGAACTGAACAATGCTCCTATTCCTGGAAACTTCCCACCTCCCTTTATTGCGAAGTACAGCAACAGGCACTCTCAATAAACCAGCAAAAATTATACACCTCAAATAAGGCGAAGTTTACTGTGTTAATCTGTCCAATGATTATAGGTTTTCGATTTATTGACCCCAAAGTAAACATACTTGATGTTCAATCGAATGGCCACACAAGAATATAAACAGTTGATTCAATTTCAAGTAATTTCTCCTCAAATACCATGATGCCCAAGTAGTCAGTTGAGGGTATGAGTGAAAGGGTTTTGCTGGTAAGTTTTATTCAAGGCAAAGTTGCAAAATTATTTAAGTGATTTATGCTGTAAATAAGGTATAACAGTGATGTGTATCCTCCCTGCATTATATTTCCATGACTTTAGTGTATGTTTTTACATTGATTATGAGGACCTCTCGATTGTCCCGAATATTTGACCAACTGGTACACTCCAAGTGCCAATTAGTAAAAGGTTTGCTGTACCTGCATGTTGGCACTGGGTGAGGGCAGGATTCTGTACTCAGATACCTCGCCAAGATTTGTACCATAAGGTGTATAGGACTTTGGTTCGACCACATTTGGAATACTGCGTACAGTTCTGGTCGCCACGTTACCAAAAGGACGTGGATGCTTTGGAGAGGGTGCAGAGGAGGTTCACCAGGATGTTGCCTGGTATGGAGGGCACTACCTATGAAGAGAGGTTGAGTAGATTAGGATTATTTACATTAGAAAGACGGAGGTTGAGGGGTGACCTGATTGAAGTCTACAAAATCATGAGAGGTATAGACAGGGTGGATAGCAAGAAGCTTTTTCCCAGAGTGGGGGACTGATTTACCAGGGGTCACGATTTCAAGGTGAGAGGGGAAAAGTTTAAGGGAGATATGCGTGGAAAGTTCTTTACGCAGAGGGTGGTGGGTGCCTGGAACGCATTGCCAGCGGAGGTGGGAGAGGCGGGCACAATAGCGTCATTTAAGATGTGTCTAGACAGATACATGAATGGGCAGGGAGCAGAGGGATACAGATCCTTGGAAAATAGGCGACAGGTTTAGATAGAGGATCTGGATCGGCGGAGGCTTGGAGGGCCGAAGGGCCTGTTCCTGTGCGGTAATTTTCTTTGTTCTTTGTATAAAGTACACCGCGAGGATCAGATCAAGAAAGGTGGTCAGCGCCCTTGAATTTCACTGTGGAAAACAGGCAACACCTTCTGTGGAGCAGGGAGAAAATAGCTCTGCCCCCTCAAAAAATTCATCCAGCTATCAGTGTATATTCACCGATGGACACAGTGAAAGAATTTTTGAGCTCGCTGTTCAGTGTCCTGTTAGCTCAGCATTCTTGTGTCAGGGGAAAGTTGTGGGTTCAAGACCTAGCCCAGAGACTTGAGCGTCAAATCCAGAATACATAGAAACATAGAAGATAGGAGCAAGAGTTGGCCATTTGGCCCTTTGAGCCTGCACCACCATTCAATACGATCATGGCTGATCATACAATCTCACTATCCCATTCCTGCTTTCCCTCCATACCCCTTGATCCCTTTAGCCGCAAGAGCCACATCCAGCTCCCTCTTGAATATATCTAATGAACTGGCCCCAACAGCTTCCTGTGGGAGAGAATTCCACAGGTTCACAACTCTCTGAGTGAAGAAATTCTTCCTCATCTCAGTCCTGAATGGCTTACTCCTTACTCTGAGACTGTGACCCCTAGTTCTGGACTTCCCCAACATCAGGAACATTGTTCCCGCATCTAGCCTGTCCAGTTCCATCAGGATTTTATATATTTCCGTGAGATCCTCCCTCATTCTTTTAAATTCCAGTGAGTACAAGCCCAGTTGATCCAGTCTTTCTTCATGTGTCAGTCTCACCATCCCGGGAATCAGTCTGGTGAACCTTTGCTGGACTCCCTCAATAGTAAGATCATCCTTCCTCAGACGAGGAGACCAAAACTGTACACATTATTCAGGGTGTGGCCTTACCAAGGCCCTGCAGAACTGCAACAAGACATCCTTACTCCGATACTCAAATCCTCTCGCTATGAAGTCTCCGTGGGAATGCTGCACTCTTGGAGATGCTATTTTCTTTTGGGATGGAAGGCACTTTGAGAATGTCAATTGATGAAGGGTCTAGGCCTGAAACGTCAAGTTTTCCTGCTGCTATGATGCTGCTTGGCCTGCTGTGTTCATCCAGCCCCATGCCTTGTTATCTCAATTGATATCCTGCTTGCCTTTTCCAGTGTTGGTCAGCTTGTCAGAAGAGAAGCAGGAAGTTCTACCTGTCAGTGTTTCCTTTGCCTGTCCAACTGTTCTTCTCTGTCTTTGGGCTCTACATCCACCTATCGTTTACTCCTTTACCTTCTCCCCCAACCTTAAAACCAACTTTTTCCTAGCTCCCATCAGTTCTGAGGAAGGGTCACCAGACCGAAAACGTTTAACTCTGATTTCTCTCCACAGATGCTGCCAGACCTGCTGAGCTTTCCCGGCAATTTGTGTTTTTTATTTCTGATTTCCAGCATCCGCAGTTCTCGCAGGATCTTATTCAGGAAGTTCTAGTATTCTGTCCACCATTAACCTCTCGGCATCATCAGCAAGTTTTCTGGTCACTCATCACATTTGCTATCAATGGGAGCGTTCCTCTGTGATATGACTCCAAATGAATGCAGGCTCTTTCTTGTAAGAGATTAAAGAAATAGATTGAGATTTGAACACTCATTAAAGATGTCTGCTTCCTTTCGGCATAAATCAACTCTTTTGCTGTTATCTGAGCTGTCACTTTAATTCAAAATGAAACAATGTATGATTTAAAATGCTTCATTTTCTTTTAATTTAATTGAGTGTGGAATGATGAGCGTTATTTCTTAAAAGCTTATCAGCCTTTTTATTTGAAATGTTATTAAAAATTAAGCACCAGATGTAACGATGAAGCGATTCACACAGCAGAGGCTTAAATTCCTGCTGAGATAGCGTTCGCTTCTTTTTAATAAAGATGTAAATGAAAGAGTATTAGACGTATACATCCAAGAGTGATGGGACAATTTACAGATTACGAATTGATATGGGATGTACACGTTCCTGATGAATCCCATTCCAGGCTTGTCATTGTAAATCACGTTCTAAAGTGAGATTACAAAGACAAATGCCAATAATTCTATATGATCTTAATTGGCGTGAATAAATTTGAGAAATTTTGTGACGGTCAGGTCTGGGAGAGAGGTGGTAAAGTTGCCAATGTTTGCTACTACAGAGTTAAACAGTCCCTTTTTTTTTAATGGAAATACTAACTACCTCCAGGTAAAATCCTCACCCTAGCCACAAGGCTGCAATAAAGAACCAGCTCTTAATAGTCATATGATTTTACATCATTTCCTGATGGTGATGTAAACTATCCAACTTACATATTCACATTAACCCTTTACGCAACCTTCCTATCAATGTCGAGGAGACCTGTTGAGTCCTTTACTGGATGGGACTGTTCAGGTTTGTTTTAATCGGTATAGATTGTACAGTGAGCAGACACTCAGTTAAAATTGCCCGCTTTGTTAATACTGCCAAAAACAGCCCAATTGCTACCCTTTCCATTTGGAAACTTCTGAACTGAAGCTGCTGCCTAAGACTGCTTGGGTCCCCTTTCACATACGAATGAGGGCCCAGCCCGACTTCAGCTTTAATTGAAAGTTGAGACCTCGGAAGATGGAGGTCCTCGAAAACTGCCCAATCGCCACCTTTTCCAATTGGAAGCTTATGAACAGGCACTTAGAGCGGCTGCCTAAAGCTGATTGGGTCCTCTTTCACATGCAAGTGAGGACTCAGCCCAACAGAAGTTTTAATTGAAAGTTGAGACCTCGGCAGAGAAATCAGGAAGATGAAGGTCCTCCAAACTTACTGCTTTGTTTTGTGGAGTCTGAAAGCACAGGAGTCCAAGGTTGGTACATACCACCACCCCCTCAGCCTCAAATTCCTTAAGTACCCCAAGATGCCATCAGGAACCCGTTCCCCTCACTTCGGTAACTGCTGGTAGGCACTGAAGTGGCGCCTGGCTTTCCAAAAAGGCTGGGCAGCCACTTCTCACCCACTTCCGCTCAGGATGCCAACTGCATACTTACGAGGCCTGGCATTTGGAATAGCCAAGGGCTCATTCTGTCAGAGAGGTGCGAGACGCAAGGGTTCCACCCTCTTTCAGCAGGCCCTCCACGTCGCTGCTGCTTCACCTCGAAGAACGATTCAGGACCTGGCTGCTGTGTTTGCGGTGACTTCATTCGAAAACGACCGGAGACTCATTCCTCCCGGCGTCGGCCGTAGACTGCAACAATCAAAAATGGCGGTCTTGGCATGAAACGACTGCAGAGAAGCAGCCCTTTTTGCTGTGAAGGAATTGGTCATTCTGCTGAGGTTGTGTTTCTAGCATGGCTTCAAATCACCTCCACCTCACGAAAAGCTCACAAAGCTGGAGCCGTCTTCTGCACGGCAGTGTTAGGACTGGACCAGACACTCTCAAAATATAGTAAGAAGGTGGCCTAGACTTTAACGTGTTCTTATTTTAAAGGTAAATGTAATGTGCTGTGTTCCAGATGCAATTCGACTGGCCAAACTACTCAACCTTAAGCAAAACGCAATTTATTTCGGCACTGCAGTTTGCATATAACAAAAGAAAGAACTTCGAATAAAGTCAGAAGTCACACGACGCCAGGTTATAGTCCAACAATTTTATTTGAAATGACAAGCTTTCGGAATGTGGCCTGACGAAGGGGCGACACTCCAAAAGCTTGTGATTTCAAATAAACCTGTTGGACTATAACCTGGTGTCGTGTGACTTCTGACTTTGTCCACCCCAGTCCAACACCAGCACATCCACATTATAACTTAGAATAACTGGACTCTATTGGAAAACTTAACAGAAGAATGGATGTAGTAACCAGTACTGATTAACTGTTCCAATGCAGTAAAATTTCATAAACACACCCCTTGGCAAAAAAGAGGCAAATTCAGAAATCAGATTTTCTCCCAGCAGCAGAGAGAGAGAAAACATATCAAGAAAAAACTCAGAGATCGTAGCAGCCAGGAGACCTTTACTGCATCTTCCAACCCTGTTGAGACCCCAACAGCAACTGATGCTGGATCTTAAAGCATAAAAACCAGAAACCCTGGTTTGTTAGAGCTGGCCACACCCAGCCAGGCTGCTTCTATTGTTTCAAGTTTACGAAAAACCCAAGGCCTCCCAAGCTGTTTACTTTATGGACCTTCACTAGACAGCTCTGACCCTCTGACTTAAGACCTTTCTTAAAAGAAACCAGGCAAAATACATCTCATACATCACAGTATTTTTGCAGCAGCCAATCAGACGACGACACATTCAAATTTGGGGACCTGTGTGGCATGAATCAGCAAACTGCAGGCCAAAATACGCATATTAGAGGCTAATTGGGAGTTGCAGGAATGAACAACAGTGTTCCACAAAGGAGCAGACATGATGCACAGAGCAGAAGGATGAAGTAGTGGTCTGAGACGTACATAAACCAAGATGTTACGTATATTGTACAGCTCGTTGCTGTGTTCGGAAAATATACTCCTGCTTCAATGCATATTTTGTTACCTGAAGGTGGAAGCAATCTTTATTGAGAAGGATAGCAGACTGAAATGGTGGCAGGATGGCACAATTTAAGAGCTGGACGAATGTCGGAAAAGGATCTTGATTGACATTTATGAGGATAAGTACAGACAGGAGATATCAAATGCAGTGGGAAATGTTGTGATGTCCTAAGCTGCAGGTACCTTGGCAATGTCATTGCAAGGAAGGCAAAAGTCAAAGACTTTAATGTAAAATGTGAAGTCCAGTAATTCACGTTCCCTGTCAGCTTTACGGTTTATAACTTTGCCCAGAATGGAAAATACACATGAGAATCTGATGTGATCTTGTTAACCAAGACATTAAAACTGGCGCATGTGACAGAATTCACACCTGAGGAGTTTTGTTTGACTTAACTTTAGGGTCGAAGTAGGCCAGGGCACAAGGCATGATGGGATAGTTGCAGCAGAAAAAGGCTGTTCAGCCTTTCATGTGCATGTGATCTGAAACTACAACATAGCTCATCCCATTTCCAGGTAATGATCCGTTTTTTTATTTCATTCACAAGACAAGGGCATCACTGGCTAGGCCAGCATTTATTGCCCATCCCTAATTGCCCCAGAGGGCAGTTAAGAATCAACCACATTGCTGTGGGTCTGGAGTCACACGTAGGCCTGACCAGGTGAGGATGGCAGTTTCCTTCCCTAAAGGATATTAGTGAACCAGATGTATTTTTCCGCCCCACCCCGACAATTAGCTCATGGTCATCATGAGACAGTCAAATTCCACCATCAGCCGCAGCAGGATTCGAACCCAGGTCCCCAGAACATTACTTGGGTTTCCTCACTTAATAGGCAAGTGATAATACCCCCTAGGCCATCATTCTCTTTGAAAAGCCACAACTGAATTGACCTGCACCACTTCAGGCAATGCATTCCAGATTCTAACCCCTTGCAGATTAAAAAGGACTTTTTTTTTTCTCATGTTGCCTTCACTTCTTTTGCTATTCATTTTAAATCTGTGTCCTCTGGTTCTCGATTCTTCCCCCGCCCCCTCCCCCCCAACAGTGGGAATAGTCTCTCTCTGTCTACTCTGTCCAGACCTCTCATGATTTTTTAGCACCTGATGAACTCCTCTCTCAACTTTCTTCCAGCTTCACCAATCCATACAGTTGCTCACCCCTGGAAGCATTCTTGTGAATCTTTTCTGCACTCCCTCCATGTTTTTACACCTTTCCAAAAGTCTGGTAACCGCAGATGGGACAAAATGGTGATATGAAGCAGCAGTGGCTATGACTCAGCTATTTAATAGAATAAAGGTTGGTGTGAGAAAGAGCCAGACATCCCATCAAGCTATTCCTTTTCCAGGCTGACCCAATGGCGCCACTCTTGACTGGAAAATTCTCTTGGGTGCCAACTGAAGTAATGGAGCTTTCTTAACCGGGATCAGAGCTGGTACTGCAAAGTGAAGAAGGTTACCTCAGGCCACAGCGGGACCTCGATCAGATGGGCCAATGGGCTGAGGAGTGGCAGATGGAGATTAATTTAGATAAATGTGAGGTGCTGCATTTTGGAAAGGCAAAGGAGGGCAGGATGTATACACTTAACAGTAAGGTCCTGGGGAGTGTTGCTGAACAAAGAGACCTTGGGGTGCAGGTTCCTGGTTCCTTGAAAGTGGAGTCGCAGGTAGACAGGGCGGTAAAGAAGGCATTTGGTACACTTGCCTTTATTGGTCAGTGCATTGAGTATAGGAGTTGGGATGTTATGATGGGGCTGTGCAGGACATTGGTTAGGCTGCTTTTGGACTACTATGTTCAGTTCTAGTCCCCCTGCTGTAGGAAAGACGTCGTGAAACTTGAAAGGGTTCAGAAAAGATTTACAGGATGTTGCAAGAGTCGGAGGGTTTGAGCTATAACCAAAGGCTGAATAGGCTGGTGCTATTTTCCCTGGAGTGTCAGGGGCTGAGGGGTGACTTATAGAGGTTTATAAAACCATGAGGGGCAAGGATAGGGTGAATAGACAAGATCTTTACCCCAGGGTAGGGGAGTCCAAAACTAGAGGGGCATAGGTTTAAGGTGAGAGGGGAAAGATTGAAAAGGGACCTGAGGGGCAACTTTTTCACACAGAGGGTGGTGTGTGTATGGAATGACCTGCCAGAGGAAGTGGTGGAGGTGGGTACAATTACAACATTCAAAAGGCATCCGATGGGTTCATGAATAGGAAGGGTTTAGAGGGATATGGGCCAAATGCTGGCAAATGGGACTAGATGGGACTACCAAATGCCGGCAGAAAGAATAGAGAAGCTGAATGTAATATAAATGGAGAATGACTGCAGAAATCTGCAGAACAGAGGGATTTGGTAGTCTTCATGTATGACTCACAGAAAGCCAGCATCCAGGTTCAGTGGGTAATAGGGAAGGCAAATGAAATTATTTATTCCAAAGGGAATGGAGTATAAAAGTAGGAGGTTTTGCCAAACTATATAAGGCATTAGTCAGATCATACTTGGAATACTACGAACAGTATTGGTCCTTTATCTGAGGAAAGATATACTGACTTTGGAGGCAGTCGAGAGAAGGTATTCTCAAAAGAACATGTTTACAGATTATAGTGTCCTGCAGCTGGAAGAGGCCATAGTGTTGGGCTGATTCTCATCTAACTGTTAAAACCTTAAGCAGAAAATGCTGGACATTGAGAATCTCATTTTATCATTCTTGACATATTTGGCTAACTTTCTCACCGCTGTTACTCAGAGGCTGGGAAACGTGCATGCCATCACTCCACTTTAGCGCAGAATAAAATGCGGTGCATCACAGAATACCGAGTAGTATGTTCAAGTTAGGAGGTGGAGCAGGAGGAGAGGACCAGCCTGGGCTTTTTGAGGACAAGCTGGTCTTTTGATCGGAGATCTTTGATCACTGTCATCAGTTCTGCCTGAGAGCTGAATTATTGGACCAACCCAAACTGAATGCCATCTGTTTCCATGGTGTATGTTGTCAGTTTACTTGTGTTTGCAGACACCTTTATCTTGTAATTTCAGATTGACATGCTAGATGGACATCTCTTGTTCTGTGTTCTTCTCTTTTAAGTGTTCTTAGCCATGCGGCTGAGTGCATTGTGGGTAGATCATTGTTGTTGTATACTTAGAGCCCCTGCTTTGAATCCAGTCAAGACTGGTGGAGTGGAGAGTCTCCTTTGTCTATTGACTGGAAGAATGTTACATTTAACGAGCTTAGACATTAATGTGGGAAATTGAAAACACCACCTTGGCACATTGGCTGGTCACTCTTATGAGCTGCAACTTGACTGAGATACATTGTTCGGATTGAGCAGAGGAAGCTTCATTATGCATCTAACTGCATCACACCTCATAGGATCACGGAGTTATACAGCACGGATACAGACCCTTCGGTCCAACTCGTCCATGCCAACCAAATATCCTAAACTGATCTAGTCCCATTTGCCAGCATTTGACCCATTTCCCTCTAAACCCTTCCTATTCATGTACCCATCCAAATGCCTTTTAAATGTTGTCATTGTACCAGCCTCCACCACTTCCACTGGCAGCTCATTCCATACACGCACCACCCTCTGCGTGAAAAAGTTGCCCCTCAGGTCCCTTTTAAATCTTTCCCCTCTCACCTTAAACCTATGCCCTGTAGTTTTTGACTCCCCCACCCTGGGTAAAAGACCTTGACCAGTCACCCTATCCATGTCCCTCATGATTTTATAAACCTCTATAGGGTCACCCCTCAGCCTCTGATGCTCCAGGGAAAATAGCTCCAGCCTATTCAGCCTCTCCCTGTAGCTCAAACCCTCCGACCCTGGCAACATCCTTGTAAATCTTTTCTGAAAGCTTTCAAACTCAAAGTCACAAGATGCCAGGTCATAGTCCAAAAGGTTTATTTGAAATCACAAGCTTTTGGAGCGCTGCTTCTGCATCAGGTGAAGTCACTTTGAAAGCTTGTGATTTCAAATAAACCAGTTGGACTATGACCTGGCGTTACGTGATTTCTGACTTTGTCCACTCCAGTCCAACACCGGCACCTCCACATCATTGGCTACCATCGAGCCCTTTCAAGTTTCACACTATCTTTCCTATAGCATCTGGGAATGTTCGGTCGCCTGAATGAGACAAATGTTCAGTTTCTCAGCGCCAACATCCTACAGCTTGACGAGAGTAAAGAAAATCAAAAGAGGCCAGTACAGTCGAATATATAGCAAGGAATCTCCCAAGGCAGCAATCCTGTGCTCTGATTGACCTGGATTGGCAGATTGTGGGAGATAAAGGCCATTTCCTGCCTAATCCATAGACAATGGCAACTAGACTCCCCAGATTGTCTACATTGAGTCAAACCCAGGAAACAGTGAGCATTAGAGCCCTACAATCGAATTTCTACTGGGTCTGATGTACACTGTCCCACACAAAAACATCAGCAAATACATTTTGGATTTTCCCCCTTCCCATTGGTTCAAATCAAATTCCACAATGGGAAATACATGGCAGCAATATGCCCACACAAGCAAATATTTTCAATCCTTGGATCTCAATGACCAAAAACCATTTGAGAAACGAGGTATAAAACGCAGTAACTGCTCTTAACAAGCGCACGTTGTGCTTGTTTTTCTGGTCCTTTCTTCTGCAATATTCAATATCTTGAAGCCGAAAGTAGAGATTATAAACAAGCTGTGTGTTAGAAAATTGCAGTGTGCTCTGTATTCAGCCCACAGCAAAGTTGATGGCATCAAACCTCTTATTTACAACTGAGAAGCCACTGGTGAAAATTGTCCCTGGGTTCTCCAAGGTCCTTAATCTTGAAACATCTCAATAGGTGATGATGTCTGGCTAGCTAAGTGATATTTACTCTCTGCTGTGTCAACAAAGACAATTTGACTTTCTGAGTTTTCTTTATAGAAACTCGTTCTTGCAATTGAATAGATGACATATGCTCCTCTGAATGCAGTCTTGGGAACATGTGAATACGATTTTCCTTCAGCTCTTTTGTCCTTTCCTCTTCCAAGCGAAAACTATTAACATCGTTAAATCTGAACATGGCATCCATTGGCATTTTAAGTCACAAAATGGACATTTTGCCAGAGGAGCTTGTAAACTTGGTCTTCCCGCTGTCCCTCCCCCAACAACCAAGACTATTCATTTGATAGACATGCACAACAATATGCATTTCTATTACTCTGCCCCTAAATGTTCAAAGGTCTAAAAAACACGCAATTGTTCCTGCAAAAGTCCAGTCTTAATTACCAGCCACATATTAGCTCTATTATTCTGGGCGAGAGGAAAACTAAAAATAACACCTTTCTTATATCAAAGGACACTGTTCACCTTTTGAACTCTCCCTTTCTCAAGACTTCACGTGGCTTTGCTCCTTGGGTATAAACAGCTCATGAGAATACACTGTTTGGAGGAGCAATGTCTGACCATCAAATGTTCAAGGCAACTTTGGCATTTATGTTGAGAGGACTTGAATATAGAAGCAGGGATGTACTTCTGAGGCTTTCTCAGGCTCTGGTCAGGCCACATTTGGAGGATTGTGCGCAGTTTTGGGCCCCATATCTCAGGAAAGATGTCCCGGCCCTGGAGCATTTCAGAAGAGGTTCACGAGAATAGTCCCAGGAATGAAAAGCTTAACATAAGAGGAATGTTTGAGGACTCTGGGTCTATACTTGATGGAGTTTAGAAGGATGAGGGGGGATCTAATTGAAACTTACAGAAGACTGAATGGCCTGGACAGAGTGGATGTTGGGAAGATGTTTTCATTTGTAGGAAAGACTAGGACCTGAGGGCACAGCCTTAGAGTAAAGGGAAGACCTTTTAGAACGGAGATAAGGAGAAACGTCCTCAGCCAGAGAGTGGTGTATCTATGGAATTTACTGCCACAGAAGGCTGTGGAGGCCAGGTCGTTGGGTATATTTAAGATGGAGATAGATAGGTTCTTGATTGTCAAGGGGATCAAGGGTTACAGGGAGAAAACAGGAGAATGGGGCTGAGAAACTTATCAGCCATGATTGAATGGCGGAGCAGACTTGATGGGCCGAATGGCCTAATTTCTGCTCCTATGTCTTTTGGTCTTACGGTCACTAATCATAGCATCCGGTCTCTGTCAGAGAGTAACACAGCTAGAGGTGAGGAAAACACCAGCGCTGGAGACCTTTGAGAATCGTAGGTCCAAAACGAACTATAATTCCCCAGCATACTCACCGCCTACCATGACTCAGTTGAATCTGAAGATTGTGAGTTCAAGTCCCATTCTCTGCTGGCAGTATTGGGGCAATACTGTACTGTTGGCGGTTGGCGGTGTGCGTATGTGTCCCGGATGGATATTGACACTCCTAGGGTGCCATTGTACAGATGCACGGTGGCGTTTGCTCTGGTCGCCTTACCAATATTTATCACTCAATCAAAACCAGAAACACACATGTCCCAGGTCATCATTGCATCGCTGCCTGTGGGAATGTGCTGCGTGCAATTTGACTACGGTGTTCCTGACCTTGCAAAGGTGACCACCCTTTGAAAAGGACTTAATTGGTTGTCAAATGTTTTGTGATGTCCTGAGGTTCTGAAAGGTGCTATTCAAATGCTTTTTTTGCTTCTCTTGCGAGTAACTGCGCCCCAAAACGTAGGCAGTAATGGGGATAGGGAAGAGTGCAGGAGCCAGAGGAGGAGGTGGCGGAGATAAGGAGGGGTGTTGGGGGCTGGAGGAGGTGACAGAGATAGGGAGGGGGTGTAGGGGGCTGGAGGAGGAGGGGACAGGGATAGGGAGGGGGTGTAGGAGGCTAGAGAGGGTGACAGAGACAGGGAGGGGGTGTCGGGGCTGGAGGAGGTGACGGAGGTAGGGAGGGGGTGTAGGGGGCTAGAGGGGGTGACGGAGATAGGGAGGGGGTGTAGGAGGCTGGAGGAGGAGGTGACGGGGATACGGGGGGGGTGTAGGGGCTGGAGGAAGAGGTGATAGGGATAGGGAGTGGTCTAGGGCTGGAGGAGGAAGTGACGTCGATAGGGACGGGTGTAGGGGCTGGAGGAAAAGGTGACGGGCAAACAGAGGGGGTGTAGGGGCAGGAGGGAGAGGTGACACGGGGACAGGGAGAGATTGTAGGGGCTGGAGGAGGAGGTGACACGGGGATAGGGAGGGGTGTAGGGGCTGAGGAGGAGGTGAAGGGGATACGGAGGGGTGTAGGGACTGGAGAAGGAGGTGACAGAGATAGGGAGGGGTGTAGCGGCTCAAGGAGGAAGAGGTGACAGAGATAGGGAGGGGGTGTAGGGGCTGGAGGAGGATGTGATGGATATAGGGAGGGGTGCAGGGCTGGAGGAGGAGGTGACAGGGATAGGGAGGGGTGTCGGGGCTGGAGGAGGAGGTGACGGGGATTGGGACGGGTCAGGGCTGGAGGAGGAGGTGACAGGGATAGGGAGGGGTCTAGGGGCTGGAGGAGCCGGTGACAGGGATTGGGAGGGGTGTAGGAGTGGAGCAGGAGGTGATGGCGATAGGCAGGCGGTGTAGGGGTCCAGTGGAGGCGGTGACGGGGATAGGGATGCGGTGTAGGGGCTGGAGGAGGAGGTGACGGCGATAGGGA
>JAHRHZ010000089.1:3810347-3823538 GCA_024137785.1 Ginglymostoma cirratum | reverse complement strand
GGCGATATGGAGGTGTGAAGGGGCTGGAGGAGGAGGTGACGGCGATAGGGAGGTGTGTCGGGGCCGGAGGAGGAGGTGACGGCGATTGGGAGGGGTGTAGGGACTACAGGAGGCGATGACCGTGACGGAATTGCGTACACCACGCACTGACTCGTTGTCAGTGCTTGGTCGTTGGTGATAAAGGCCGAATGTTGATGTCAGGATCAGGGAACGATTTGCAATTGCAAAGAGCTGAAAGCCGTAAACTAGCAACAGCACAGACTCCAGCAAATCCTCGTTAGAATGTGCTGCACTGAGATACATTTGATGTCTTATCCATCATGGCTGTAAATAGTTTTAAAATTTTGATTTTTTAAAAAGAAATGTGTTTGACCCATGAGATACTGAAGCCGGGTTTTCCCAGCAGGTTTTTTTGGAACTTCTTTTTTGGCATGAGACCTTGGGGAAGAAGTGACGAGGGCGCATTAAACTGCAAAATTTCTTGAACAACCTTTCGTCCTTTCACACAGATTTATTTTCAGATAAAAACAAATCATTTGCTTCTCGATGGAAGCCATTTACCGCTGAGGGTAAATGATGACTCTGTCATGCGCTAAATAATCTCAAAAGAAGCTTGTCTAGACTGAAGACACAGTGGCTGAAGGGATTGTGTGGCACAGTGCATTGTCTCAAAATCTCCTCATCGCTCTCGTTTTATTTTGAATCCAGCCCATAAAGATGGGATGAAAATCTCACAGCCAGGCTGGTTGCGAGGAGATCTTTCACAGAGTAATCTGTCGCCATAGAGTCATAGAGTTATAAAGCGTGGAAACAGAACCTTTAGTCAACTTGTCCATGCCGACCAGATATTCTAAATTAATCTAGTCCCATTTGCAAGCATTTGGCCCATACCCCCCTTAAACCCTTCCTATTCAGATACCCATCCAGATGCCTTTTAAATGTTGTAACTGTACCAGCCTCCACCACTTCCTCTGGCAGCTCATTCCATACATGCACCACACTCTGTGTGAAAAAGTTACCCCTTAGGTCCCTTTTAAATCTTTCCCCTCTCACCTTAAACCTATGCCCCTCTAGTTTTGGACCCCCACGACCCTGGGTAAAATACCTTGGCTATTCACCCTATCCATGCCCCTCATGATTTTATAAACCTCTATAAGGTCACCCCTCAGCCCCCAACACTCCAGGGAATATAGCCCCAGTCTATTCAGCCTCTCCCTATCGCTCCTGTTATGATTCTAGCTGGCTCTCAGGAGAATGGAGCTGTGAAATTTAGCAGGGCTACTCGCTGAGGTACAATGGAGATGTGCTGCATAGTGCAATCAGACTCACAGAATCCCTACAGTGCAGATAGGGGCCATTCAGCCCATCGAGTCTGTACCCACCCTACCCCCAAACCCCCCCCCCTCCATACATAACCCCACATTTCCCATGGCTACTTCACCAAGCCTGCACACTACAGAGTAATTTGCCATGACCAATCCAACTAAGCTGCAAGTACATTCGGCCAATCCAGTCCACACCGAGCCACCAAAGGGCATCCCACCCAGCTCCATCCCCTTACCCTATCCCTGTAACCCTACATTTCCCAAGGCCAATCCACCTAACCTACACATCCCTGGACACTACAGGCAATTTAGCATGACCAGTCCACCTCATCTGCGCACCTTTGAACTGTGGGAGGAAAGCAGAGCACCCAGTGGAAACCCACGCAGACACGGGGAGAATGTGCAAACTCCACACAGACAGTCACCTGAGGGTGCAATCGAACCCAGGTCCCTGGACCTGTGAGGTAGCAGTGCTAACCACTGAACCACTGTACCAGCCTTAAATCTTCCCTTCTTGGAGCATATCCCACTGGAAATCGGTGCAGTGGTAAAGTCTAGTAACTCAGAGCCCCAGGCTAACAATACGGGGAAATGATTGAAAATTCAGTTCATAAATTCCGTACTGCTCGGGAAGAAAAGGCGCATTTTGTGAAAGATCACAAGGACAGATCTCAGGACAGTTTGCGAGAATATCACTGTAAAGGGGAGCAACATTTATACTGTGGGAGAGGAGAGTGCAACTTGCTAAGTGGACTCCGATTGGAAGACATGTTGGTCGTGGGGAATGCACTAGTTAATGATTGCTGACAGTTAACTGATCTCTTGATTTGAAATGAGATACAATCCAACAAGAAGCAATTCAAAAAAGGTTCATGCAGGTCATTCCTAGAATGAAGAGGTTATCTCGTGGAGAAAGGTTAAACAGGCTGGTCCTTTACCCGTTGGAGTTGAGAAGAATGAGAGGTGACCTGAAAACCCTGAGGAGAATTCATAAGATTGATGCTGGAAAGATGCATCCTCCTGTGGAAGGAACTAGAACTAGGGGATACAGATTTCTTTTAAAAAAAGACTCACTTTTAAGGTGGAGATGAGGAAGATATCTTTCTCTCAGAGGGTCATCAGCCTGAGAAATTCTTTTTTCCTGAGATAGTGGTGGCCTTTGAATTTCTTCAGGGATGAGTTAAGGATTCCGGAAGGCACAGCTGAGATTGCAGCTGGATCAGCCATGAACATATTGAATGGTGATGCAGGCTTAAGGGCCCACATGGCCTGCTGCGCATTAGACCCAGTAACCCATGGAGTAACACTGTCCAGCATTATGTTTGAGGACGGACGTAATTTTTTTTTCCCCTTTACTCATTCACAGGATGAGGGTGTCACTGACCAGGCAGCATTTATTGCCCATCCCTAATTGCCCAGAGGGCAGTTAAGAGTCAACCACATTGCTGTGGGTCTGGAGTCACATGTAGGCCAGACCAGGTAAGGACAGCAGTTTCCTTCCCTAAAGGACATTCGTGAACCAGACGGGTTTTTCCAATAATCAACAACGGATTCACGGTCACCATTAGACTGTTAATTCCAGATATTTTATTGAATTCAAATTCCACCATTTGCAATGGCGGGATTCGAACCTGGGTCCCCAGAACATTATCTGGGTCTCTAGATTAACAGTCCAGCGACAATACCACTCAGCCATCACCTCCCGGATTGCAATTTTATAACCAATGATCTTCACATTTCAGTTGTGCTGCTCAGATTGCCACAGACGGGCATAGAATGGTACTGCCCATGCGGATGCCATTCAGCCCACTCTGTGAAACAGCAGTGGCTAGTTAGCTGCACTCACCCATCCCCTCCACCCCCCCCGACCCACCCCGTTCGTTTCCCATATCCATGTAACGTCCCCCTCGCCCCTTGACAGAGGTCTTTAATGTGAATGGACGCTTTTGAATCAAATTTGCAAATGCTACTTGTTCAAACAGGACACTGTGCCCTCAGAGATCTTCAGATGTATACATAAACTCCAGAGGATTCCGTAGGAGGAATCACGATCAGATTCTGACCCCTCATGCATCCACGACAAAAGTGTTTGGTTGGCTGGCTGAATGAATCATAGAATCCCTACAGTGTGGAAGCAGGCCGTTCGGTCCATCGAGTCCACACTGACCTTCTGAAGAGCATCCCACCCAAACCCACCCTCTTACCCTATCCCTGTAACCCTGCATTTCCCATGGCTAACCCACCTAGCCTGCACATCCCAGAACACTATGGGGCAACTTAGCACGGCCAATCCACCCTAAACTGGACATCTTTGTGACTGTGGGAGGAAACCAGAGCACCCAGAGCAACCCCACGCAGACAAGTTTATAAAATCATAAGAGGTATAGATAGGATTAATGGTAGGTATCTTTTCCCTAGGATGGGAGATTTCAAGACGAGGGATGTATTTTTAAGGTCAGAGGAGAAGAATTTAAAAAAGACATGGGAGCAAATTTTTTTATTTAGAGGGTGGTTCGCGTGTGGATTGACCTTCCTGAGAACAGTTACAATGTTTAAAAGACATTGGGATAAGTACATGAACAGGAAAGGTTCGGAGGGATATAGGCCAGCTGCAGGCAGCTGGGACTAGTTCAGTTTGGGATGATGGTCAGCATGGACTGGTTGGACTGAAGGGTCTGTTTCTGTGCTGTATGGCTCTATGACACAGGGAGAGTGTGTAAAGTCCACACAGGGTAGAATTGAACCTGGGTCCCTGGCACTGTGACACAGCAGTGCTAACCACTCAGCCGTCATGATTGAATGGGGCATTCTGTTACTATATCCTTATTTTTAATTAACCTGTTGGGACATACTGTAGCACACCACTGAGCCAGGTGGGACTTAAACCTATGCTTCCTAGTATAGGGGTAGGGACGTTACCACATTCCACATGAGCCCTTATATTTCACTCCACACTATTTCTCTTTCGGTAACCAGCTATTGTTCATTTGAAGCAAATTGCAGCTCAAAAACAAGACAGTGACCGTGAAGCAGTCTGAGGAAGGGTCACCAGACCCGAAACATTAACTCTAATTTTTTTTATTCACAGCTGCTGCCAAACCTGCTGAGCTTTTCCAGCAACTGCTGTTTTTGTTCCTGGTTTACAGCATCCGCAGTTAATTGGGTTTTTATTTAGTGACAGTGAAAAATCCCTTGCGTTTCCTAATCACACCCCTCTCTCAAAAATTCTAAATTGGCCATGAGAAAGAAAATGACACAATTGACTTCACAGAATGAAGAAAGAGTTACAATCCCATCTTGTTCAGACTTGGCTGGGAATGGGTTTCACTGCTAATATATGTTTTAGAGTAACAAAGCTCACTAATCTCTCAAGGGCATCACAGCTGTTTGCAAAGCCATCACTGGAGAGAAGGTGTTAATTTATCTTTATTTACCCATAGACTCTCAGCTGGCTATTGTAGATTAATGCTTTCTCTAAATGAAACCAAAAGGGGAAATAAAAATCCATTTTTATCACCATGGTTTGTATCCTTTAAACAATCCACCTTGACATCATTTGAACAGTTCATCAGCCTTTGCTCCTCCTTCTGTTGTCAGTGTCACCTCCTTCACTCCACCCCACTCCAGTTTTGTCAAAAAGTGGTGGACTTTATTCTTGAAACTTGTAAAAGTACCTTCCATGACTCAAATTCAGCAACAGTTTAGCTTCTTTCTGTACAGCCTCATAACACACATAATTCCAGGTTTTTTTTCACTTGGGCTTGCAGGCTGAAGGATTTTATATGGGTTCTGGGTCCCTGTTGTGCACTTGGACAGTGGAACATAACTGCCAATTGTGAAGGAGAGAATTTATTCAAGAATAAATGAAACAAAGGAAAGACAGACTGAGCTATCCCACTTACAATGGAAGTGCCACGTCTGCAATGGATAACTGCGCAGAATCTTTTTTTATATTCAGAAACCTGTTGTCTAGTTACTGTGTTTGGAACATTTGAGCTATAGGGAGAAGCTGAATAGGCTGGGGCTATTTTCCCTGCAGCGTCAGAGGCTGAGGGGTGACCTTATAGAGGTTTATAAAATCATGAGGGGCATGGATAGGGTGAACGAGGTCATTTTCTCTAGGGTACACAAGCCAAAACTAGAGGGCACAGGTTTAAGGTGAAAGGAGAAAGATCTAAAAGGGACCTGAGGAGCAACATTTTCACGCAGAAGGTGATGCATGTATGGAATGAGATGCCAGAGGAAGTGGTGGAGGCTGGTACAATTACAACATTTAAAAGGCATCTGGATGGGTATATGATTAGGAAGCGTTTAGACGGGTATGGGCCAAATTCTGACAAATGGAGACTAGATTAGTTCAGGATTCCTGGTCAGCATGGACGAGTTGGACCAAAGGGTCTGTTTCTGTGCTATACAACTCTATCAAAGAGCACACACTCAAACAGGACTGGGAAAAATAAAACTCGAGTTTCTTGGCTAGAACCAGGACATCAGAGGACAATGATATCCCAAAATCTGGCAGAGAAATCAATAATCAAGAGATTAAATACAGGCCCTAAGGAAAAATATTGTATGACCACATCTTATTGCAATCCACATGGATTGTGGTTTTGGGTTGGTACTGAAGTTCCAATCTTGTGGGTTTTGGCCTGCGAATGTTCTTGATCTGTTCAATTTATTGAGTTGTTAATGCATATATAAAATAATCAAGGGGAAGAAAAAAGCTTTTGAACATATTTTTCTAATCAACCTGGAGTAAGGACACTACCACTGCACCACAAGAGGACCTGAGGTGCATTTTAAATTTATTTTTATTAACCTATTTTTCTAATCAACCTATTCAGAGATGTCTTCGTACACCTCTGGAACAGGTGGGACTCAGACCCGGGCCTCCTGGTCCAGGGGCACGGACACTACCACTGTACCACAAGAGGGCCTTAAGAGCATTTTAATCCTTTCACTATTAATATTCAGCATCTGTACCTCATTAAAACTTAATAACTACGGGAATCGCACCTAGTCCAGCCAATCAGAGGCTGCATTTGATTGTCGTGGCGCAACGATTATTGAAAAACTTAGAGGAGACAGGAAAGGGGATGGAGGACAATAACATTACTGAAGGACACAATACGTACTGTGTCAGCTGAAAGTAAAATGCCAATAATTCCGACATGGTACAGTTAGGTTCCTTTGATTTTTGAATTCCGTTCATTCTTTGGAACCATTAGTTTGAAACCACGGAGTGTAATAGCCCTCTCATTATCGGAACCTGGGTTCAAATCCAACCAGCAAATTGGTTGAAAGTATCTTCTCTTTAACAACCATTGAAGGTTTTAAGTAAGATGTATCTGGGAAGTCTAAATTTAGTTCTCAGTGGATCTGAGTGCAGAGCACAAAATTGCCAGTAATTGCTGGGGGCTATTACTCCTGTTAAATGAACAGATAATGCAACGTGTCGTTTTTCTTTCTCTCTCTTTTGTACATTGGTGCAGCCAGGTTGCTGCGCTGAGCTTCAAGTTTGGACTGTGGAAAAGTTTGGTGCATTCTGTGAGTGTACCTTCCCCTTCAGACCGATTGCCGCTATCACTGGGCCCTTGCAGCAAAGCTGCAAGAAATTGGAAAATAAATATGTTCATTGTCATTTAGCACATCTTCTTGGGCTTTCTACAAAGCCACAGTCGCACAATCTTCAGTCCCTTTATACGAGCAAGTCCGGTGAAATGTTAAAGACTAAAGTCACGTGTGAGAAATGAAGAAAGACTAAAGTTACATTTTAACGTTGTCGACGCCGGGCAGGATCAGATGCAGAGCCCCACTGATTGTTAGCCTTTGAGGATATCAGTCCCATTAAGCCCCTTCTCCTATTGTCCAGGCTGTTGCTACAGGATGGCTTGCAGTATCATAGAGTCATAGGACTGTGCGGCACAGAAACAGACCCTTCGGTCCAACTTGTCCGTGCTGACCAGATATCCTAAATTAATCTAGTCCCATTTGCCAGCATTTAGCCCATCATCGCTTTAAACCTTTCCTGTTCAGATACCCATCCAGATGCCTTTTAAATGTTGTAATTGTACCAGCCTCCACCACTTCCTCTGGCAGCTCTTTCCACACAAATACCACCCTCTGCGTGAAAAAGTTAAATATTTCCCCTCTCACTTTAAACCAATGCCACCTAGTTCTGGACTCCCCTACCCTGGGGAAAAGATTCAGCCTGTCCATGCCCCTCCTGATTTTATAAACCTCTATAAGGTCACCCCTCAGCCTCCGACACTCCAGGGAAAATAGCCCCAGTCTATTCAGCCTCTCCCTGTAGCTCAAACCCTCCAACCTCAGCAACATCCTTGTAAATCTTTTCTGAACCCTTTCAAGTTTCACCACATCTTTAATATAGCAGGGAGACCAGCGCTGAACACAGTATTCTTAAAGTGGCCAGTTGCATAATTCAGTGAGGGTAGCTTTTTAGTTAACACAGACTGATATGTTGTTCCACTCCTCATAACAGAATGTATTCAGACAGTGAGGAAAGGAGGCAGTCCCAGTCAAAAATTGAACTTGTGAACATGCTTCGCTTTGATGAACCTACTCTGGACAGCTTCATAAGAAGAAGGAAATGAAACATATATCTTCTCGATGCATCTTCCCTCACTATCTTCCAACTGCCATTGTTTATAATGACATTTTTATGTCAATCTTTTAACACTGAAGCTGCCTATGTAAACATTTCGAGCAGAACCCACGTCAGGAAATGGGGCCGTGACAGATTGTGACTACCAGATGGTGGTGTGGGGCAACCTTCTGTGGTGAATCTTCCCAACGATCCCAAAAAAACCCCCTCTGATTCGTCAAGTTACCATGGGCAAACTGAACAGAATCTTCAACTATTTCACCTGATTCATGGTGGAGGGCAGACTTATAAGTCTTGCTTCACTAAAAAGCAACGTCGGGACACATTTATGGATCTTGATCAATATCGCTGCGCTGCTGTACTTCATTTTTTCTTACAGTCAGATTGGCCACCTCGCCATTCTGCTTTGTGCCGCAGGATCACCATGTGTGGTTTAATCCGAGGAAATGTTTTAACTTGTTTGCCAAGAACGTTATGCTTCAATCAGAATTGTGAATGAATTGGGGTTTCTTTAGAGCAGAGATAAAAAAAAACAATTTGCTAATCATTCGAGCACAACCAATTTAATCATTCATTTCAGTGCAACCGCCATGCACAGAAAACATTTAACAAAAACATGTTTATACAAAATCATCTAAAGCATATTGGTTCATTGTGATGAATAGCAACAACGAAAGGATTTCGGAGCATTTTCTGCCAGTATCAGGATTATTTCAGATCTTAACTTCACGCAGTGAAACAAATTTCTTTGTGATCCTCGGATTTCCCACAATGGAAATTGAAGGAATTACGTTTCAGTGTTAGAATGATATATGATGGAAGTCAATAAGGAGTGGTTTGACATTGGGCTTCTATCGCAAACATAGTCAGTCAGGAGTGGCAATGTTTGTTCAATTTCACTCTTAATGTGAGTGAAATGGCAAGTGCTTTGTGCAATGTGACCTTGCATTCAGTACCAAATGCCAACATATGTTATCTGCAGATGTTCTTTGTTTACAGTTACAAACAACGTTCAATAAAGCCTGTAGTGATTGCAACGAGGTCAGCCAGGTAGACCTCATAGAATCTGAGTTCCCTGATTGGGGCTGTTAATTTGGTCCAATCAGGGAGCCCTGGCTGACAGATATAAACAGGAGTGTCAGAGGTTCTGTTCACTCTGAGAGTTGGATCAGTATCAGGGACTCTCCATATGTAAATAAAGGGTGACTTGGCGACAGGCCTCTGTGGAGTGATTTCAAAACCCTTCATAGCAAACTGTCTGCTGAAGATGAAGCTCACGGAATTAAGGAAAACTAATTGAAATGATGAGGAGACTGGGTGAGTGGCAGGAGGCAGGGAGCAGGGATAATGGGTAGCTTCTCTAATTGGCAGGATGTGGCACCATGTCACCCGCAGCAGGATGCCACCCCATCACCACAGATTATCCCCTCCCCCTCCACAGGGGCTGTTCCCTCTGTGACAGCCTAGTCCACTCCTCCAACACTCTGAACACTTCCTTACTTCCCACCACCCCCCCCCATGGTACCTAGCCATGCAATTAGATTGTCCTTTTACTTCTTCCCTGCTCACTGTCCAAGATCGCAAATGCAACTTCCAGGGGAATTAGCTTTCCACGAGTTCTCTGCTGCATTGGCTGCTCACAATGTGGTTTCCTTTACATGAGTGAGACCAAACACAGGCAAGGTGACTTCTTTCCAGACCACCTCTGCTCTGTCTGCAGGAACAGCCCCAATGTTCCAGTCGTGTGCCATTTCAATACACCATCTTGTTCTCATGTTAACATTTCCGTCCCAGGCCTAATGCAGCGAAACTTAATGCAATCTGGAGGAACATCATTTCTGGTGAAGGGTTTAGGCCCGAAACGTCAAGTTTTCCTGCTCCTATGATGCTGCTTGACCTGCTGTGTTCATCCAGCCCCATGCCTTGTTATCTCGGATTCTCCAGCATCTGCAGTACCTTTTATCTCTGGAGGAACAGCACCTCATTTTCTGCTTAGACGCTTTACAGACTTCAGGACTCAACATTGAGTTCAACAACTTGACAGCATGAACTCTGTCATCCACTTTCATTACTGCTTCAGCCCACCACCCTTCCCCCCCCCCGCCCCACCCCCTTGTGGGCTTTGCTCTCAGTACACGTTCTCGTTTTCACGCCCATCATTTACACCTATTTGACATCTCAATCACTCCTTTACCACCATTATCACACTCCTTGTCCTTTATTCTGGGCACCCACTCAATCTGTTCCACATGCTCCTCCTCCATCTTTGTCAACAGCAGAGAAATATCTTATTCCAGCTGCCTGCACCCCCCACTCTGCTTCCTTTGGACCCGAATCGTTAACTCTGTTTCACTCTCCACAGATGCGGCCAGATCTGCTGAGTTTCTCCAGCATTTTCTGTTTTTATTTCAGGTTTTGAGCATCTGCAGTCGTTCGCCTTTATTTTGCAATTTGCTATAAGGGAGGGGAATTCCAGGATTTTGACCCAGCGATGCTAAAGGAACAGCGATATATTTCCGAGTCAGGAAACTTGCAGGGGATGATGGTCCTTTGCTGCCCTCATCCTTCAGTGTGACCAAAAAATTTAAAATAATGGACTTTATATCCAAGGGTCTGTAGCAGAAGTTATGTTATACTGTAGAAATCCAAAATCCTGGTTTGACCATACACAGGCAACTGTAAGCAGCTCTGGGTGCCAGACTTTAAGGAGGATAATATTGGCATGAAGGAAATTCAACTATTTACCATTACAACAGCAAAGATTTAATTAGGTGGGGATGTTACACAAACTAGGGCTGTATTCCCTTGAAATGATAAGGCTAAGCAAGGATTATATTGAAGTTTTAAATACATTAAGGATAAGAAGTGGGGTGGATAGAGAGAAACCATTTTCTCTTGTTTGGAATGTCCAGGATAATCTAAAACATAGAGCCAAGTCTTTCAGGAGTGACATTTGGAAATAGTTCTGCGTGAAGATTGGGAGAACTTGAGGACTTTCTTCTCCAAATTGCTGCTAGATCAATTGAGATGTGGAGGTGACCATGTTGGACTGGGTTGAACAAGGTCAGAAGTCACACAAAACCAGCTTTTCTGAAGAAGGGCCCCGACCTGAAACATCAGCTTTTCTGCTCCTCCGATGCTGCCTGGCCTGCTGTGTCCATCCAGCTCCACGCTGTGTTATCTCTGACTCCAGCATCGGCAGTTCTTACTATCCCAATAGGTTTATTTGAAATCATAAACTTTCGGAGCGCTGCTCCTTCATCAGGTGAAATGTCACTTCAAAAGCTTGTGATTTCAAATAAACCTGTTGGACTATAATCTGGTGTCATGTGACTTCTGGGATTACATAGAAACATTGAAACTAGGAGCAGGAGTAGGCCATTCAGCCCTTCGAGCCAGCACTACCATTCAATATGACCATGGCTGATCATGCAATCTCACTATCCCATCCTGCTTTCCCTCCATACCCCTTGATCCCTTTAGCCGCAAGGGCCACATACAGCTCCGTCTTGAATATATCTAACGAACTGGCCCCAGCAGCCTCCTGTGGGAGAGAATTCCACAGGTTCACAACTCTCTGAGTGAAGAAATTCTTCCTCATCTCAGTCCTGAATGGCTTACCCCTTATTCTTAGACTGTGACCCCTAGTTCTGGACTTCCCCAACATCGGGAACATTCTTCCCGCATCTAGCCTGTCCAGTTCCATCAGGATTTTATATGTTTCCACGAGATCCTCCCTCATTCTTTTAAAGAATGGTATACTTTTGGTAACAGTTGATATTAAAAAAAAGATGGCAAGTAAATGGCGTTAGGTCAGATATCATCCCTGATCTCATTGAAAGCTGAAAAGGCGTTCTATTGTTGCTGGGAGTAAACGAGAGGTCTGGTCAGGTTCAGTGCAGGGTCACCGGACCCGAAACGTTAACTCTGATTTCTCTACACAGATGCTGCCAGACCTGCTGAGCTTTTTCCAGCAACTTCTGTTTTTGTTCCTGATTCACAGCATCCGCAGTTCTTTTGGTTTTTAGTTTTGATCAGGAAAATACCTGCTTCCATCAAGTACGTTTCCACAGGAAAGAATTTGTATTCAGCGACATGGGCAAAGAATCAGGGTTGACTTTTACACAAAATTGGCCGTAACTCGAGTAATCACAGGAAGTGAAAAATTATTGGCGGTTGGTAGACCGCAAGACGACACCATCCGACAGACAGGGTGAGAAATCCTTGGGCCTGATGGTTGTTATTTAATGTCGGGCACTGGGTTCAAATTTGTTGGCAATTTTAGTTTGCACAAGCAATTTTTAACGAAATGAAGTTGCGGGTTTGCTCCAGACTTCTATTCCAATGGATGTGCTACTTAACATTTCAGTGTGAAGACTTTGCAGAAAGCAATTTTCAAAACAATGTTGTGTCTTGTTGGGAACAGGACAGCATATTTCCTGTTGCGTTGACATCTTTTAAGAAATATTTAGCCTTGCTTGACATTTCACAGGCCACTCCTAAAACAGTATCTTCTTGTGAGGCAGTATGTTAAAATCTGTCTAATGAATTGAATACACTTCGTGAGTGCAAATCCAAGTGCCAGATTCCTGTGACTTGGAGCTCATTGATTTATGCAGGGCTGTATGAGGAACAGAAAATGAAACCGGCATTTCCCATTCAATATCCTGATGTTTCGGCTACTTTCAGACAGATAGCAGGAGCAACATGTTTACGTGAAGAGTTATAGATGTCTGCAATAACACCAAGCCGATTAAGACAGGCCAAATTAGAGAGGTTAAACAGAGCGCAAATCTGCCCGTGCTGGGATTGTAGAGGCAGCATTGCTTATCTAGGTTTTCATAGGACACGCGAGCAAGGATGGTCACAGACATATGCAAAATCTTCGGAAAATATTCAAATGTTCCCAAGGGCCATCTGCAAATATTCACTGGTCTGTCCCGGTGACCCGCTGTAAATATTACACTCCGTCCCCATGATCCACTGTATATATTACACTCCATCCCAGTGACCCTCTGTAAATATTACACTCCTTCCCGCTGACCCTCTATAAATATTACACTCCGTCCCCATGACCCACTGTAAATATTACACTCCTTCCCGCTGACCCTCTATAAATATTACACTCGGTCCCCATGACCCACTTTAAATATTACACTCTTCCCCCGTGACCCTAAGTAACTGTTACACTCCATCACCATGACCCACTGTAAATATTACACTCTGTCCCTGTGACCCACT
>JAHRHZ010000089.1:3764692-3810337 GCA_024137785.1 Ginglymostoma cirratum | reverse complement strand
ACTGTAAATATTACACTCTGTCCCTGTGACCCACTGTAAATATTACATTCTGTCCCAGTGACCCACTGTAAATATTACACTCTGCCGGCGTGACCCTCTGTAAATATTACACTCTGCCCCCGTGACCCACGGTAAATAGAACATAGAACATAGAACATAGAACATTACAGCGCAGTACAGGCCCTTTGGCCCTCGATGTTGTGCCGACCTGTGAAACCAATCTGAAGCCCATCGAACCTACACTATACCATTATCATCCATATGTTTATCCAACGACCATTTAAATGTCCTTAAAGTTGGCGAGTCTACAACTGCTGCAGGCAAGGCATTCCATGCCCTTACTACTCTCTGAGTAAAGAATCTACCTCTGATATCTGTCCTATATCTATCACCCCTCAATTTAAAGCTATGTCCCCTCGTGCTAGCCGTCACCATCCGAGGAAAAAGGCTTTCACTGTCCACCCTCTGATCCTCTGAACATCTTGTATGTCTCTATTAAGTCACCTCTTAACCTTCTTCTCTCCAATGAAAACAGCCTCAAGTCCCTCAGCCTTTCCTCATAAGGCCTTCTTTCCATACCAGGCAACACCCTGGTAAATCTCCTCTGCACCCTTTCCAATGCTTCCACATCCTTCCTATAATGCGGTGACCAGAACTGTACGCAATACTCCAAGTGCGGCTGCACCAGAGTTTTGTACAGCTGCAACATGACCTCACGGCTCCGAAACTCAATCCCTCTATCAATAAAACCTAACACACCGTACGCCTTCCTAACAACCCTATCAACCTGGGTGGCAACTTTCAGGCATCTATGCACATGGACACTGAGATCTCTCTGCTCATCCACACTACCAAGAATCTTACCATTAGCCCTGTACTCTGTATTCCTATTACTCCTTCCAAAGTGAATCACCTCACACTTTTCCGCATTAAACTCCATTTGCCACCTCTCAGCCCAGCTCTGCAGCTTATCTATGTCCCTCTGTAACCTGCAACATCCTTCCGCACTATCCACAACTCCACCGACTTTAGTGTCATCCGCAAATTTACTAACCCATCCTTCTACGCCCTCATCCAGGTCATTTATAAAAATGACAAACAGCAGTGGCCCCAAAACAGATCCTTGCAGTACACCACTAGTAACTGAACTCCAGGATGAACACTTCCCATCAACCACCACCCTCTGTCTTCTTCCAGCCAGCCAATTTCTGATCCAAACCGCTAAATCACCCTCAATCCCATGCCTCCGAATTTTCTGCAATAGCCTACCGTGGGGAACCTTATCAAACGCTTTACTGAAATCCATATATACCACATCAACCGCTTTACCCTCATCCGCCAGTTTGGTCACCTTCTCAAAGAACTCAATAAGGTTTGTGAGGCACGACCTACCCTTCACAAAACCGTGTTGACTATCCCTAATCAAATTATTCCTTTCTAGATGATTATAAATCCTATCTCTTATAATCCTTTCCAACACTTTACCCACAACCGAAGTAAGGCTCACTGGTCTATAATTACCAGGGTTGTCTCTACTCCCCTTCTTGAACAAGGGGACAACATTTGCTATCCTCCAGTCTTCTGGCACTATTCCTGTAGACAATGACGACATAAAGATCAAAGCCAAAGGCTCTGCAATCTCCTCCCTAGCTTCCCAGAGAATCCTAGGATAGATCCCATCCGGCCCAGGGGACTTATCTATTCTCACACTTTCCAGAATTGCTAACACCTCCTCCTTATGAACCTCAATCCCACCTAGTCCAATAGCCTGTATCTCAGTATTCTCCTCAACAACATTGTCTTTTTCATGTGTGAATACTGATGAAAAATACTCATTTAGCGCCTCTCCTATCTCTTCAGACTCCACGCACAACTTCCCACTACTGTCCTTGACTGGCCCTAATCTTACTCTCGTCATTCTTTTATTCCTGACATACCGATAGAAAGCTTTAGGGTTTTCCTTGATCCTACCTGCCAAAGACTTCTCATGTCCCCTCCTGGCTCTTCTTAGCTCTCTCTTTAGGTCCTTCCTGGCTAACTTGTAACTCTCAAGCGCCCTAACTGAGCCTTCATGCCTCATCTTTACAAAAGCCTCCTTCTTCCTCTTGACAAGAGATTCAACTTCTTTAGTAAACCACGGTTCCCTCGCTCGACCACTTCCTCCCTGTCTGACAGGTACATATTTATCAAGGACACACTGTAGATCTGGAGACACATGCAGACCAGCTGAGGGCGGCAGATGTTACTTCCTTAAGTAGCTGTTCCTTGAACAAGCTCCACATTTCAATTGTGCCCAGCCCTTGCAGTTTCCTTCACCATCCTATGCATCCTCAGTCTTGCCTAATCGCCTCATAATTGCCTTTCCCCCAGCTATAACTCTTGCCCTGCGGTATATTCCTATCCCTTTCCATCGCTAAAGTAAACATAACCGAATTGTGGTCACTATCACCAAAGTATTACACTCCGTTCCGGTGACCCGATGTAAATATTACACTCCATCCCAGTGACCCTCTGTAACTAGTACAATACATCCCCATGACCCACTGTAAATATTACACTCCGTCCCGGTGACCCTATGTAACTGTTACACTCCGTCACCATGACCCACTGTAAATATTACAATCTGTCCCAGTGACCCGCTGTAAATATTACACTCCGTCCCGGTGACCCTATATAACTGTTACACTCCGTCGCCATGACCCACTGTAAATATTACACTCTGTCCCGGTGACCCTCTGTAAATAATACACTCCGTCCCTCTGACCCTCTGTAAATAATACACTCTGTTCCCACGACCCACTGTAAATATTACACTCCGTTCTGGTGACCCTCTGTAAATATTCCACTCCGTCCCAGTGACCCTCTGAAAATATTACACTCCGTCCCCATGACCCACTGTAAATATTACACTCCGTTCCGGTGACCCTCTGTAAATATTCCACTCCGTCCCCATGACCCACTGCAAATATTACACTCCGTCCCAGTGACCCTCTGCAAATATTACACTCCGTCCCAGTGACCCTCTGTAAATATTACACTCTGTCCCCGTGACCCTGTTCGTGATCAGCTATGATTCCTTGGCAGATTGCTTGGTCTCTGGAAGGCTGCAGTTTCCGAAAGCTGATCTTCTCAAACGATACGCATTCTCAGTTTGTACGACCTTTGTTTTCCTAAATATTTAGGCTAATTTTAGCTGATCTAATTATTCACTGTGGTCGTTCAACATCCTGTAAGGCATAGGTGGCAAATCACCCAAATGAATGCCTGGCAGGCACAGTGTTAATGCCAATTGGGGAATATAATTTCCTCCTTTATCAAAGAGCATTGGTACTGGCTGGTCACCTGGGAGACTGTGCTCTCCAGGTACAATGGCAGCGAGAAATGAAGGAGCTGTCTGCAGATAAGTGACAAATATAGTCTTTGTTAATGACAGTAATTGCAGTTTTTGGTCACAGTGCAGCTCGAACCTGGAACATTCGCATTGCACTTTCTGAGGGAAGGATTGCCACATGCTTAGTCATTTGGAACTCTGTTTTATAGCTCCACTTCCTGATATCTCTGTCTTGCGGAAGAGAAACTGAATTAGTTCACGCTTCTGTCCATTGTCTTCCGTTAACAAGCTCCCCCTTAGTATCGCAACTTTCTCAATTCCACTCTTTCTTTCCCTTAGCACTTTCCCCTAACCCCCACAATCAAAAAAAAACAGAATGATATCAGGATTTTGAACAAGGACATTGAACAAAAGGTGACCTAGATATTTCTAATCACAAAGTTGCTGGAAAAGCTCAGCAGATCTGGCACATCTGTGAAGGAAAAATCAGAGTTAACGTTTCAGGTCTGCTGACCCTTCCTTGGTTCTAAGGAACCAACTCTGTTTTTTCCTTCACGGATGCTGTCAGATCTGCTGAGCTTTTCCAGCAACTTTGTTTTTGTTCCTGATTCACAGCATCCACAGGTCTTATTTCTAATCAGCCTGTTCAGAGATGTTATTACACCCCACTGGAGCAGGTGGGACTTGAGCCCAGTCCTCCTGACTCAGAGTTAGGGACACTACCACCATGCCACAACAGGCCCAGCTTAAAGGTAGCTTAACCCGAGCTTGATCATTATTTTCAGGTTCACTTTCTTTGTGTCAATTTGACTCACAGGGTATTACAACATGGAAACACACCAACTCATCCATGCCAACCAGACATCCCAAACTGAACGAGTTCCATTTGCCAGCATTTGGCCCATATCCCTCCAAACCCTTCCTATTCATATACCCATCCAGATGCCTTTTAAATGTTGTCATTGTACCAGCCTCCACCACTTCCTCTGGCAGCTCATTTCATACACGCACTGCTCTCTCTGTGAAAAAATTGCCCCTTAGACCCCTTTTAAATCTTGCCCCTCTCACCTTAAACCTATGCCCCTCTAGTTTTGGACTCCCCTACCCTGGGGAAAAGACCTTGGCTATTCACCCTAACCATACCCTTCATGATTTTCCAAACTTCTATCAGGTCAGTCTCCTATGCTCCAGGGGAAAAGTATCCCATCCTGTCCAGGCTATCATCATAACTCAAACCCTCTAGTCTTGGTAACATCCTTGTAAATCTTTTTATTGCGCTTTCCAATTTAATAACATCCTTTCTTTTGCAAGGTGACCAGAATCGTACGCAGGACTCCAATTGTGGCTTCACCAATCAATTGTCTTTCCAATTGCTTGCTCTGTTTTTTTATCCTGTGCACTCATTGCTGATGGAGATAGTCCATTTTTGTTTATTCATTAATGGGATGAGGGCGTCGCTGGCTAGGCCCAGCATTTATTGTCCATCCCTAATTGCCCAGAGGGCAGTTAAAAGTCAACCATATTGCTGTGGGTCTGGAGTCACATGTAGGCCAGCTCGGGTAAAGATGGCAGTTTCCTTCCCTGAAGGACATTAGTGAACCAGAGATAACAAGGTGTAGAGCTGGATGAACACAGCAGGCCAAGCAGCATCAGAAGAGCAGGAAGGCTGATGTTTCAGGCCTAGACCCTTCCAGACCCAAAATGTCAGCTTTCCTGCTCCATTTATCCAACGCTACACTTTGTTATCTCAGATTCTCCAGTTCCTACTATCTTAGTGAAGCAGATGGGTTTTTCCTTACAATTGACTCACAGTCATCATTAGATTCTTAATTCCAGATATTTATTGAATTCAAATTCCACCATCTGCCGTGGCGGGATTGAAACCAGTTCCCCAGAACATTATCTGGGTCTCTGGATTAACAGTCTGGCAATAATACCACTAGGCCATTGCCTCTCTTTGAGGAGAGGGCTCACTGTCAGAAGTCACACAACACCAGGTTATCATCCAACAGGTCTATTTGAAAACACTTGCTGCTCCGAAAGCTTGTGATTTCAATTAAACCTGTTGGACGATAACCTGGTGTCGTGTGACTTCTGACCTTGTCCATCTCAGTCCAACACCGGCACCTCCACATCATGCATCGGGATACCTCAGCTCCAACATTGAAGGCACAGAGTTGCTTAGCAGATTACCACCCCAGATATTTGCCCTGCCAAGCGAGCGCGATGTCGACGGCGAGCATGAAGGGGCTAATTAATGTTGTCCGCCACTAGAATCTGCCATTTCAGCAATTCCCAGCCCAACAATAATGGGCTTTGCTCCACGGGCCGTCGTCCTGCTCAGAGACTGTGTGCAATGTATCGGAGGAGGGCTTTTGTGGAGATGGGGACATCCATCATGCTGCACATATGGCCACAAGCCAAAAAAAAAACGGAGCACATTTGTCATTAGGAGATTTCTCTGGATAAACAACTTATTATTACGCTTCAAGGCAAGAGGGACTGTGACTGTTTTTATGGAGACTGTTCACCTCTGATACCAGACTGAGTGAGTTTGGAAATTAGCTCAAAGTTGAAAACTCGGAGGAAGGCTGTTATTTATGATTGCTCTGAGGCCTGCATAACCAGATAACGTGTTGAATTATGGTGTGTGTGAAGGGAGGAAAGTGTCTTCATACTCTTGACGGATATTGACTCAATTCTGGAGAGGACCCTGTAGCTATCGGATTATCACCTCAGCTGCAAAGGTTGGTGAAGCTATAGGTCATTTGTTTTTCTTTTAAATTAAGCAATAGATTGCATGTCTCACATGCCGTAATTAGCTTTGAATTCTCCTGATTCAAGTTGGAGGGGGGGAGGGGGTGCCAGTGTTGGCACTGAGTGCGACAACAACAACCTGTATTTATCTAGCACCTTGAACGCAGTAAAAAAGCAGAGCATTCCGGAGTTTCGAGCGCAAGCAACTGAAGACGTGGCCACTGATGATGGTGGGGAGACAAGAGGCCAGAATCGGAGGATCGCAGGGGTAACAGAGGAACGGATGAGGGTTTCAACAGCAGATAAGTTCACAAAGTTGGCCCTTCATGTGCATTTAGGGAAAGCAAATATTAAAGATGCACCATAGAAAGCATCCTATCAGGACATTTCACAGCTTGGTACAGCAACTGCCTTGCCCAGGACCGTAAGAAACTACAGAGAGTTGTGAACACAGTCCAGTCCATCACCCAAACCAGCCTTCCTTCCACTGACTCCATCTACACTTCTTGCTGCCTTGGGAAAGCAACCAACATCATCAAAGACCCCTTCCACCCTGGTTATAGTCTCTTCCACCCTCTTCCTTCGGGCAAAAGATACAAAAGTTTGAAAACGCATACCAACAGATTTAAGAACAGCTTCTTACCCGCTGTTATCAGACTTAAGAACGGACCTCTCATATATTAGAGTTGATCTCTCTCTGCACCTTCTCTGTAGCTGTAACACTATATTCTGCATTCTGTTCCATTACCTTAATGTCCTTAGGTTATGTATGATGTGTTTGGATAGCACGCAAAACAGTACTTCTCACTGTATCTCAGTACAAATTACAATAATAAATCAAATCAAATTAAATTAAACCATTAACAGCCACCTCAGCAAATCCGTCTCTGACCCTCTCTACCCAGACCTCACTTTTCAGTTAAGACACTCCTCACTGTCCATGTTTTTTGGTCACCTACTATCTCCCTATGTGGTTCAGGGACAAATTTTGTCTGATTTATGCCCCTGTGGAGCACCTTGGGACAGTTTGAACTTTGTTAGCGGTGCTATGTAAATGCACATCGATGTTGCTGGTGGCCCAAAACAAGAATAGGCAAGTTCAGCGTAGATATTCAACTCAGCACCAGATAGCCTTACAAGTTCACGTCCTCAAAATATGAAATCTTTTGAGATTGGACGCGGTCAATTCAGCGTGGAGCTGCTTCAAAGCAGGTCGGAATTTGAATAACAGTGCCGAATCTTTGCTAATGTCCTGCAGCGGTTGGTTCGTATTGAGTTTGTACTTCCCCCACTCTGTGAAGCTGCCGCATCATGAAGCGATTTCAAAAACTCCAGACCTGTGAATCCTGACAAGCCTTCTGGGTGAGCAGGCAGGCTCCCCATTTCCAATGGGAACAGCGAATTTGATTTCCACCGAGCGACTGGGCCCATGCCCTCTGAGATTTTCAAATTGCTTGACTTTTCATCTTGTGGAATAGAGATACAAGACAGATTAATTAGCCTGACATAGCAAAGCTCAAAACATTCCCATTTTATTCGGCCTTTTGAACTCTACTGTGCAGGAACAGGCCAACTGGATCATGCTGGTGTCAATGTTGTCCATCAGCTGTCCTTCTGCTCCTTTCTTCCTCATGTATTTAACTAGCTTCCCCTTAACTGTGTTTATCTTTGTAAGTTATTATTTAAAAAATGCATTTGTGGTTCTATTACTTTTTTCCCCATTAGTCTTGTGTCCTCCATCTATGGCCAATCCACCCTAACCTGCACATCTTTGGACTGTGGGAGGAAACCCACCCATACACAGGGAGAACGTGCAAACTCCACATGGATAGTTGCCCGAGGGTAGAACCGAAGCCAGCTCCCTGGTTCTGTGAGGCAGCAACACTAGCCACTGTGCTGCTCCACTTCAGAATACTGTCTCCAAACCTCTTAGCACTAGGGTACACCTCAGCTCCGAGAGACAGGATGCTGAGGCTACTCCTTGTGATCCCCTTCCTCCCAGTGACTTTCGAGCCTGTCCAGTTTCTAATGGATACAAGCCACGTGGGTCTTGGAAATGCTTGATCTTATTCTGAGAGGTCGAGCATGTGATGGGCCTATAGAGGGTGCTCTTCAGTGACAGCATGGAAGGACACTCTTTTCAGTTGTCTTAGGGAGCCTCATCGATGGCCAACAGCATCAGACATAGACTGAGGTACCCATTGGGCACAGCAGTCAGCCATAACTCCTACAGCATGTACCACCTGCTGGGTACGTATCTTGTTCCAACTATCTTGTTATTGCCCAACCTAACACAGTAGTTCATCTTTGCCACATACATAGCCATAGATAGACTTATCGAGTGATATAGAGCAGAAGGAGGCTGTTCGGCCCATTGTTCAGCTATATTGTTCAATTCCCTTTGCAAACTACCATTCGGTCTGCCTCCACCACCTTTCTAGCCAACACATTGCAGATCACGGTTATTAAATAAGAAAGTTTCCTCACATCACCTCTGGTTCTTTTACCAATGCCGTTTAATCAGCGTCCTCTTGTTACCGAGTCTTCAACCAAAGAGAAAGCCCCAAGCTTTTCACAGCCTGATGAAGCAGAGCTAAAGGGGTCGGGAAAGTCATCTTGGAAGATGACAGAAAAGCAGCTGGGAGCTAGTTACTGTAGAAACTAATCCTGGAGCAAATCAAACTGAACTTACATCAAGAAAGAGTGCTCTGACCAGAGTTAAATGCTTCGGGTTGATGACCTTTCATCAACTGGAATTTGACTTGTCCACCTGCGTGCAGAGGGCCTGAAACCGAAATATCAAGCCTCTGATGTACATAACAGGCCAGAAACATCTTTATCAAACCAAAGATGGATCCAGCCTCATTTACAGGATTCTCTCTGTTGTAAATATGGAGGAAATAGATGCACAATTTGTGGGGTTGCTTGAGGCTAGTTGATGATGAAATGTAAATTTTATGCAGCTGCATAGACCTCAATTACAGTATTGTGTCCAATTCTGGGCAGGAGAGATTTATCAGCGTCATTCCAGAGACAATGGGAGAGACTGTAGAATCTGGGATTTTCCTCCTTCAACCAAAGAAGGTCAACAAGTAATTTGATCGTGGTGTTCAAGATCATGAAGGGTTTCGATAGAGTAGAGAAAAATCATTTTTGATAGAGAAAATTCACTTCCACTTAGACACTTGAAGGGCCAGCAGCAAGAGTGCCCTTGGTTTCGAAGGCCTGCAGAATGGAAGCTCAGCAACTGTTCTGTACTCAGTAGTGCCACCAGATAGGAAATGGCTATTGCCAGTACTACACCTACGCAAGGCCTTGGATTTAGGAAGGATGCAGGTCGAGGTGAGTGATGGAAGGAGGATGGTTAAGGCAATGGGTCAGGGGTGAGACTGACGGGGGCAGGCGGGTGGGGGAGTGGGCTGGCAGTGGGTGCTGCATTTGACTGGACTCCAACGGATAGTAAGTCCCTCATCCAGACACTGAATAAGTGTAGACTTGCTGGGCCAAATGGCCTCTTCCGCACTCTAGGGATTCTATGAAAAGATGGTTGAGAAAAAATTGGCAGACATTTAAGAAAATAGCTCCTGTGTCACAGCAAAGATATATCCCAGTGAGGAAGAAGGATTCTGGGAAGGGGCTGAAGTGACCGAGGTTAACCAGAGAAGTCAAGGATGGTATCAAATGGAAAAAGAAAAACAGACAACTTGGCGAGGATTGGGGCAAATCAAACGGTTGGAAAAGTTTTGAAAGTCAATAACAAAATAGCCAACTAAAAAAAGCGTGGAAGTAAACTATGAGGGCAAGCTCGCAAATAATATGAAAACAGATGGCAAGAGATTCTTTAAACATATAAAAGTGAACAGAGGGGCCAAAATAAACATAGGCCCCTGAGAGAACAAGGCTGGGGAAATAATATTGGAGAACGAGGAAAGACAGAGGAGTTGATTGAATACTTTTGTGAAGAGCATTGCAATCATACTCGATGACCAAACTGGGGAGGAAATAAACATCATAACTATCCGTAGAAAAAATGTATTCTGGAAACCAGGTTAAAGGCTATAAGTCCCCTGGACCTGATGGGTTGCATCCTAAGATTTTAAAGGAAATAGCTACAATGATCGTAGGTGGTAGTAATCTCCCAAGAATCCTTAGATTGTAGATTCTGGAAAAGAATTGGCAATTGCCAATTTAATGACCTTATTCAAATAGGAAGGGAGCCAAATATAGGTAACTATAAGTCAATTAACTTAGCATGTGTCATTGGGAAAATGTCAGACTCTTTTATAAAGGATGTTATAGTAGGGCGTTTGGAAAGACATGATGTAATCAAGCACAGTCAGTATGGCTTCGTGAAGGGGAAATGATGCCTGATAAATATTTTAAAGTGCTTTGAGGAGGTAATAAACACATCAGATAAAGGGGAACAAGTAGGTGCAATATATTTCAATTTCCAAAAGATATTTGATAAGGTACAGCACTTAAGACCATAAGATAGTGCCCACGGTGTTGGGTGGGTATATTCACATGGATACAGGATTGGCTAACTCATAGAAGACAGAGAAGGAAGTGAGTGTATTGTTACTGAGTCTGTGGATGACACAACAATAGATGGGAAGGCAAGTATTGAGAATGACACATAGGGTCTACAGAGGGACACGGACAGGTTAAACGAGTGGGATAGCATGAGGGATATAATGTTGGTCAATATGAGTTTATGCACTTTGGCAGGAAGAATGGCTGAATATTACTGAAATGGAGAAAGACTGCAGAAAGTTGCACCGCAACTTGGAGGTCCTTGTGCATAAATCACAAAATGCTGGTATCAAATTCAGGAGGTAATAGGGAAGGCAAATGAAATATTGGCCTCTATTTCAAAGGGAATTGAATATAAATACAGGGCAGTTTGCTACAATAATGCAAGGCGCCAGTCAGATCACACCTGGAATACCGTGAACAGTTTTGGCCCCCTTTTCGAAGGAAATCATCACAGGCAGCCCAGAGAAGCTTAACTATGTTGATTCCAGTTCTGGAGGGATTTCCTTTTGAGGAGAATTTGAGTAGATTGGGCCTGCACTTATTGGAGTTCAGAAGACTGAGAGGCAACCTTATTGAAACATGCAAGATTCTCAGGGCGCTTGGCAGGGGAGATGGGGAGAGTTGTTTCCCCTTGTGGGAGAGCCTAGGACCAGAGGGCATCATCTCAAAATCAAGGGTCACCCATTTAAAACAGAGATGAGGAGGAATTTCTTCTCTCAGCGGGGAGTGAATCTGTGGAATTCTTTACCGCAGAGGGCTGTTGAGGCTGGGCCATTAAGTATTTTCGAGGCTGAGATTGACAGATTTTTAAACACCGAGGGAATCCAGGATTATGGGGGAAAAGGGAGAAAAGTGGAGTTCAGGATTATCAGATCAGCCATGATCTCGTTGAATGGCAGAGCAGACTCAATGGGCTGAATGGCCTACTTCTGTTCCTATGTCTCTTGGTCTCATAGCAAAAAGGGCTTTATTTGCTCACTTAAGAGCCTCAGTTGATGGTGGGGAGGGAAAGTTTCTCACTGCGGATTTGATGGGGATGGAGGAGAGAGAGGTTTGTGGTAAATTAACTACCCAACCTCCACTAAACCCACCAGGGAGGGGGCACCAGATTTCACCCCTGAAAGGATGGTGGCCCCTGACTCAATCATAGTTTTCGAAAGGAAATTTGGAAGCAGATTTGAAAAACAAGCTCCGCAGGGATACTGGGAAAGAGTCAGGGAGCAGGATTAATGCAATCACTCCATTGAGGAGGATGGGAAAAATAGCCTCCTCCTATGCTGTATTATTCTGTGATTCTAGATATTGGATAGCAACTGGATTAAGGAAAAAAAACATTTAAACAGCAATTTCTGTGTAAATGAGTTTCCGCCATTCTTGTATCAGATTGAAACAGAGTTCCTCTCCATGGATTGATCAATACAATGGCGACCCTGCTGCTACATCCCAAATATATAATAGCTGCTCTCAGTTCTCTCCTTCATGTCTAGTCCCTGATTTGTCTCTCTTGACTTATCACTTTCATTTTCTTTCTTTCTCTGTCTCTCTCTCTCTCTTTCTCTGTCCTTCCCTGACTCTCTCCCTCTATGTTTGTGCCCAGTCGCTGTGTAAATGCATCCTTGCCAACAGTGCCATCATGTGGTGGACTATCACAGTGCAAATGATGCTTGTGCCACCATTGCCACTCTGTGGTGCTCGGTCTCAAGTGATTCCTTTGTCAATATTGATGATACTTTTTTTTTAACGTCGACCTTTTTAAACAAAAGCTGATCATCAGAGCTTGAATGAAAAGCATGTCTTTTCTTTTTCGAAAAGAAAACAAATGGCTTTTGCGGAGTCGTGACTGGCTTCTCCCAGTCTCTTTGATAAGAGAGCAGCTCACCAGCCATTATGTCAAGATCAGTCTAGGGACGGGAAATAAATGCTGGCCCAGCCAGCATCACCCACATCCCACAAATGAATCAAAAAAATTGCTTCCCCTAAGTCAAACACCACTTGGAAGAAGCACTGAGGCCAGCAAGGGCCTAGAATGTACTTCGACCGGAGACCAGCAGCACCCATCACTGAGAATGACTTGGCAGTGCCAACTTGAACCAAGCTGGTTTGAGTCTTGATAGACCTGGCTGTCAGGCTGCGCCAACATCAGGTTGTGAAGGAACCAATACAAGAAGGCAAACACTGTGTGGCCTTCCTATTACTGACTGACTTGTAGGAATATCTATCCTTAATGACACTGGGGGGAAATTACCCACCATGTAATCCAGGGGAATACAAAGTCTCATCTCCAACGCAAGGCACCAGCCATTGTTCACCCAGCATTCCCCCTGTAGTATGTAGGATGGCCTGAAGACACAGCTAGCGTCCCTGAAAGTGGACATCCATGAGATGCTGTGGACCAATGCCCCAGTCTGTAACCTCATGAGCTGACGTTTTCCTCACATCTTGTTCCTTCAGTTGAAGAAACAGCAATATAGTTCCAAGTCAGGATGGTGAGTGGCTTGGAGGGGAACTTGCAGGGGGTGGCGTTCCCATGTATCTGCTATTCTTATTCTTCTAGATGGTAGAGGCTGTGAGTTTGGAAGGCGCTGTCTAAGGAGACTTGGTGTGTTGTGTCTTTTGGAGGGTACACACTGCTGTGGCTGTGCATCGTTGGTGGAGTGAATGTTCGAAGCGGTGGATGTGGTGCCAGTCAAGCGGGCTGCTTTGTCCTGGATGGTATCAAGCTTCCTTGAGTGTTGTTGGGGCTGCGGCCATCCAGGCAAGTGGGGAGTATTCCATCACACTCCTGACTTGTGCCTTGTAGATGGTGGGACAGGCTTTGGGGAGGCAGGAGGTGAGTTACTTGCCACAGTATTCCTAGCCTCTGACCTGCTGTCAAAGCCACGGTATTTATATGGCTGGTCCAGTTCAGTATCTGGTTAATGGTAACTGACAAGTTAATAGTGGGGGATTCAGCTAATAATGCCCCTGAACATTAAGGGAAAATGGTTAGATTTGCCTTGTCGCAGAGCTGGATGTTGGACAGCTAAACTCCAAAGGTTAACTTAGAAAACTAAATGAAACAAACTGGAATTTACGAGATTACAAGGTAATTTGACTGAAGTTTCCACAACGTTAAGGAGGACAAATAGTTACGCTCTCTCCTATTTCCCCTGGTTAGGAACTCTATGACTTGGGGGAGGGAGGGGAGTTGACACAGTGGCTAGCACTGTTGCTTTACAGCCACTAGAGCCCCAGGTTCAATTCCACCCTCGGGCAACTGACTGTGTGAGTTTGCACATTCTCCCTGTGTCAGTGTGTATCCCCCTCTGGGTGCTCTGGTTTCCTCCCACAATTAGGTTAGGTTGGCCATGCTAGGGTGGGGGGTGGGAGTCAATACAGTGTGAAGCTGGAGGAACAGGTAAGCTGACATTTTGGGTTGGGACCCTTCATCAGGACAAAGAGAGTGGAATGCTTTTTGGAGGGTCACTGTGGACTTGATGGGCCAAATAGCCTGCTTCCACACTGTAGGATTTCTATGATTCTATGATTAGAGTCAGGAATGAAATTAGGAAACACTTCTACACTAGATGATGGTAAAAGTCTGCTAGTCTTCCACAATTGATGCTGGACACATTATTCATTTTAAATCTATGATTGATCAATTTTTCTTAACCAGAGGTATTAAGACATATGGGCTAAAGGTGGGTATATGGAGTTAGGTCATGCATTAGCTATGAACCCATTGGCTAAATGGGCCATGCCTGTTGTTAACGATTTGGAAACAAGTAGGAGCAAGTTGCGCATTCTGAACATTCTAAGTTTTGATGCATCGTCCCATTATAACAGTTAAGACCCATCATCAGTTCTAGGTATATTTGTCTTCCTTTAACTGCAATAGATTAGTACATCAAAGGGAATACAGCAACATTAACCACATCGCAATGTTTGGCCACAGATTGGAAATGGAGCTCATAAATTTTAATGAAGCTTGTTTCTCTGGCTGTGCAAACACCTTTTATTAAACCCATAAATTAATAATTTGCTATATATTCAAAGACAAAAGTATAAATAAATCATACATTGCATTTCCCAAGGTCCTGGTCTCCAGCTGAGACTTTCCCAGTTATGAAATGATACTGTAAATTTTGTAGTGCCCTTGGAAATCGTTCCCTCTGGAGTTTGAGTTTGTAGCCCAGTTAAATAGTTCCAGCTGGACAGTTCTATTTTCTCGTGTTTGGGGAAACAAAAGCGATACCTCAGAATGTGAGCAGCCAACAGTTTTGAGAACTTGTCTCTGCATAGACCAGTCTGTGGGTAATGATTGGAGAGAACGTTTTAAAGGAAAAGTCAAAGAAGTTTTTTTTGTTTTTTAGAGTCTTTTGTCCATTTAATTCCACATCAGCAGTCAAAACGTAAGGGAAATTAAGTTGCAAGAAGTAGCCGGGTAATTTACTTTATCTTCTCTCACTCAATCCAAGCAGGACTCCTGCAAATATGGGAGGGGTAGGTGAGATGAACGGTACGGGGTGGTCACCAATTTGGTTTCTCCCAAATCAAATGCAGCAAGGTCTCCGAGAATTTAACCTGTCTGCAAAGCCTCCACTTCCCTACACATGTCCCTTTGAGTAGAATCGTATGGGGGCCTGAATGACGTGAGCTAATACAACATTTGTGGCAAACTCATCCAATGGCATTGGCATCTGGCGTTTGCCAATCCCTGGCAATCCTCATGGCACCTCTCCGGTTTACACTCAGGAACCGCGTTTCAGGGTGCTGCAGCTAACATCGAAAGGTTGCTTCAAGGGCACTGTATACAGGGACAGGCACTCAGCTCATGGATTGACCAGGCTACGTCTCTGGGCTGTTCATTTGCTCTCATAGCACCTGCTCACTTAGTACCTACGTACATGCTCACAGCCTCCGTGTCTTGCCTTGCCATGCTGTACCAGGCCTTTGAGGGCATTGGCACTTCAGCCAGAGCCAAGGCATTGCTGTATTGACGTGCTGTTTAACACAGACACATGGACAGGTTGCTTGTCAGTCGAGATCGCTCTGTACGACACACAGAGCCGCCAATCTAACACCGACAGCACATGCCAGTTGCCTGTGTGGCAAACACACTGCACATGTATCCAAATAGCCATGTCGGAAACTGGGTGGGGCAGGGGGTGTGCAAATCCTCAGTGTATTTAAGGGGGTGCTGCTATCAGTCAGAGTGTCCTGGTGCCATCAGTCATGGGCACAGTCTACCCACCCTCAGCCCAGGGGCTTGGGAATGGTCAGTTCTCCATTTGGGTCACTGACAGTCAGGGTATCTGTCTGATTACAGTCCAGGGAATGGGTAGCAATCAGGCCTACAGGACCAGCACCAGTAAGGGTGGGGAAGGGAAGGTTGGTCTGGGAGCAGAGATGCGTCAAGGTGGGACCAGGATGGTGATGGTGCAGTGGAGGCGAGACTGAAGGTGTGTGGGGGTCAGTGGCACAACATTGGAGAGCACAGTAGGTAACGCGGGTTTGGGGAGAGGGTATTGTGGGGTTTATTGTCAGTGACCATCCACAGGGTGGGTGTGTGAAGGACCTGCTACACTAGCAATTAGGAAGATGTCAAGCCTTTATTGCCTGTATCTGTATTGATCGCAGTTAAAAGGGCTCTATGCAGTCGGTGTGGAGATAGAAGTCCTTCCAATGGCTCAGTGGGTAAATGCCTAGCCTAGTATGTGACTGATCATTCTGATTAATCCCTAGTCTGCAGTTAATTAGTTGATCTCAGGGCTGCTAGGCATTTTACAATTGACCTCATCACCCCAGTGTTATATTTAGGAGCTGATTATTTTCCGGTAATCCGTCCCCACAACCTTGTTTGAAAGTATATGGCTGTGAATACTAAGAGTGAGGAGATTGTGCGTGTTTGTAATAGCCCCATCATCCAATAACCTTCCTTAACGCACTGTCTAGAGTCATGAGAAATAGTGAGTCTACCTACAGCATATGGACTGCAGTGATTCAAAAAGCCAGACAGTGAAGAAGGCATTTGGTACGCTTGCCTTCATTGGTTGGGAGGGTCATGTTGCAGCTGTACAGGACATTGGTGAGGCCACTTTTGGAATACTGTGTTCAGTTCTGGTCTCCCTGCTATAGGAAGGATGTTGTTAAACTTGAAAGGGCACTGAAAAGGTTTACAAGCATGTTACCGGGGGTGAAGGGTTTGCGTTATAGGAAGAGGCTGAATAGGCTGGGGCTATTTTCCCTGGGACTTTGGAGGCTGAAAATCATGAAGGGCATGGATAGGGTGAATGGCTAAGGTCTTTTCCCCAGGGTAGGGGAGTCCAAAACTAGAGGGCATATGTTTAAGGTGAGATGGGAAAGATATAAAAAGGACCTATGGGGTACACAGAGGGTGGTGCGTGTATGGAATGAGCTGCCAGAGGAAGTGGTGGAGGCTGGTACAATTACAACATTTAAAAGGCATCTGGATGGATATATGAATAGGAAGGGTTTAGAGGGATATGGGCCAAATGCTACCAAATGGGACTAGACTAATTTAGGATATCTGGTCAGTATGGACAAGTTGGATGAAGGGTTTGTTTCCGTGCTGTACATCTCTATGACTCTAAGGCAGCTCACTACCACCTTCTCAAGGGGCAACTAGGGATGGGCAGTAAATGCTGGCCCATTCAGCGACGCCCATATCCCACGAATGAAGTTTTTTACGAAAAAACACCACCATTAAAAACATAAGGACTGGAGGAGGCCATTCAACCCATCAGGACTGTACCACTATTCATTCGGATGATGGCTGATCTATATTTTAATTCCAATTCCCTGCTATGAGTCTGTAATCTTTAACAGCATTGCGAAACAAAAGTCTGTCAATCTTCATTTTGAGATTTTCAGTTGCCACCTTGCCTCTCCGCAAGCCTCGACTTTTTAGTCATCGTTTGGCTAGACCACCCCTTAATCTTTGAAAGTTCAGCATTCATTAATGGAGGAAGACCGCTAGCATTGAAAGAGGAGCAAAACTGGGAAGAGAGGAATTGCAGCTTTTCATATCCCTTAATGGTTGTAAGAGAATTTCTATAAAATTTGAGAACAAGAAAAATGAACGTAGGAATCTGTTATTACAGCCAAGCAATAACAGCACAAAATATCACTGTGTCCCAGAGCCTACATTTTATTAAAAGAACAGAACACGCATGGATAAAATTGAGTAGCAGTCAGTAATTTAATCTCAGGGTCCAGATGGTTTCAGCAAACTAGTTAAATGTGCACCCTGGGTTAGGCCATTTTTCTGTCACCTCGAGGAACTTTTAATATAGCCCAGGCTGATCAAAAAATAGAAAGGCTTGCATTTGTTTGGCAACTCATCATTTCTCCAAAGTCTATCCACCTGCAATGAATCACAGCAATTGTTTTGAAGCGGATATTTTGTACACAGCAAGGACTGGATACGGTGGTGTTCCCCAGGGTTTTGTGTTAGGACCAGAGCGTCAGTTAATGATGTGGACCTGAATACCCAGAGTAGTTTGGGGGCAGCATGGTGCCTCAGTGGTTAGCACTCCTGCCTCACAGCACCAGGGACCCGGCTTTGATCCCACCCTTAGGCGACTGTGTGGAGTTTGCACATTCTCCCCGAGTCCGCGTGAGTTTCCTCCAGATGCTCTGGTTTCTTCCCACAGTCCAAGGATGTGCAGGTTAAGGTGGATTGGTCACGGGAAATTGCCCCATAGTGTCCAGGGATGTGGTGGCTAGGTGAATTGGCTGTGGGAAATGCACAGTTACAGGGATAAGGTAGGAGGTTGGGTCTGGGTGGGACGCTCTCTGGAGTGGATTTGATGGGCCAAATGGCCTGCTTTCACACCGGAGGGATTCTATGTTGAGACACTTGATAAGCAACATATCATCGCATTTCTCAACCTAAACATTCTTAATGAGCTGAAAGGCATATGATAAGGTGCATTATTTCACTAGCTGCCACCAAACCCACTCTCAACCCCACCCTTCTTCAAAAAATAAAGCTAGTAAACAAGTAGGACAGTAGCAACAGACATTAGGAGGATATAGGCCAGTGTGATGACAAGTGAGAAAACCAGTAAAACTGGTGAGGGACAAATACTGGTCTGACACATCTTGTTTATGTAGAGTCATTGAGATCTACAGCAGAGGAAATGGCTCTTCAGCCCATTGTGGCTCTGCTGGTAAGAAATAACCACATAGTCCAGTGCAACCAATATGTTCATTTTCAGTTATCGCTGTTTCGTCTTGACCTCTGTGTGGGATGGATGAGGTACAGTGACATACAGTAAAAGGTGCAGTTTTAAAAGAGTGCAGGACCAAAAGGACCTGGGGATGTGTGCACACAAATCAATGGAGATTGCAGGTCAGATTGAGAAGGCTGTTGAATAATATTAATTGAAGGATGAGTACAAAAGCAAGGGAATCATCATAATCCTTTCTAAAACACTGTTAGGTTTCAGCTAGAGTTTTGTATCCGTTCTTTTTGTTCATTGACAGGATGAGGCCAGCATTTATTGCCCATCCCTATGTTAAGAAACAACCACATTGCTGTGGGCCTGGAGTAACATGTAGGCCAAACCAGGTAAGGATGGCAGTTCCCTTCCCTAAAGGAGACTAGTGAACCAGATGGGGTTTTCCAACCATCAGCAATGGATTCATGGTCATCATAGATCTGTCATGGTGGGATTTGAAGCTGGGTCCCCAGTTTAAGCAGTCCAGTGATAACATCTCTAGGCCACCACCTCCCCTCTGAGCACTGTCCTTTAAAAAGGATGTAAAGGCGTTGAAGAGGGTGCAGAGGAGATTTATCAGAAGGACACCAGCGATGAGAGAGCTCAGGTATGTGGAAGGAGCTGGAGAACGTGGGATTGTTCTCCTTAAAGCAGGATGGTTAAGCGGACATTTAATAGAGACACCCGAAATCATGAATGGCTTTGATACAGCAAATAGAAGCTGCTTCCAGAGGTAAAGATTGGTAACCAGAGGGATACATTTAAAGTGTGGGACTAGAGGTGATATGAGAAAATATTTTGTTAATGGTGCACGTTGTGGTCTGGAAAATGGTGTCTGATAGGGCAGTGAAAGCAGATTCAACAGTAATATTCAAATGAGAGTTGGATAAGGACTTGACGGGGAAGAAATAATTGTAGGATTATGCAACAGAAGATGGTTATTGGTTAACTCAACCAAAGAGTCAGCCCAGAATTGATGGACTGAATGGTCGCTTTCAGTGCTCTATGATTCCGCAATTGCCCGGGAACCTCTAGGATTTGAAGACTGATCTTGTGGAACTCAGGAGGAGAATTTTGTCTTTTGGTTTAAAAATATCGAGTATGGGGCCTCTTTGACCAAAACAGTTGGCGATTGGGATGTCATGTGATAAAGCCTCCAGCAGGGCATCCAATTAGAGTTGGCAATCTGACATGATATGGCTATTCCCGTTCTTCTCTGCAATGGAGGGAGATAGCCTGCTGGTTGTAACCTGCCTTTCCTCGCTCTGTCAGATGCCCCTGCAGCACCTTTCCAGAACCTCCTGTTTCTTTACAGACTTCCTGGCTCCTTTGGTTTTTGCCTTGGCAATCGGAGTGGTGCAGCCTGGGAGCTCAAGCTCTTGTTATCCAACAAATCAATTCTTCAGAGGAGCTACAACTGGCAGTGTGTCCTGTGTGACACAAAAAGGTGTTGTTTTGATGCATGTAGAGTGTTAATTTTGATTGGGAACGATTTAATCTGACCATCAGAAGTGTCAGAAAACTCTCTCTGCTTGTATGATCGCATGAACTTGCTCATTCACTTGTATCTGATTCCTTAGAGCACCTTACCATCTGTCAGAATACCTACTCCTGAGACAGAACTGTACTGACAGTCTCCCACATTAAGCGTTTTAGACTCCTATCATGTTTAAAAAGGTAGCTTTATACAATGAGAGAAGCTACCCTGAGGGGTTAATTCAGGGCATGATGTCCATGTTAAATACAGATTGTTCTCCACCATCCTTATACCCAAACCCTGAATACACATCCCATAGAAAATGGACACTGTACGTCCTCCTGAGATATAGTAAGAACTGCAGATGCTGGATTCAGAGACAACACAGTTTGGAGCTGGAGCTGGAGCTGGAGGAACACAGCAGGCCAGGCAACATCAGAGGAGCAGGAAAGTTGACACTTCAGGCGGGAACTTTCCTGGCCTGCTGTGTTCCTCCAGCTCCACACTGTACATTCTCCTGATGGAGACTGTTCTGAGGAGGGCCAAAACGCTGTTACCTAGTTTCTGAGCTCAAAGCCATTCGAGCTTTGATCTCGCAGCTGATTAAATCAGCAGAAGGCTTCTGATGAGATGACTGCCGATCTTCTGATTCAGAGTTCTCCGCCAATTTTCCAACCCTTTTCCACTTCAAAGCACTCAAAAGCAATTGAGTGTGAAACACGTTCGGACTTCTCAAAATGATGACGTGTTTTTAAAACGCTTTTCACTCTGGCACCCTCTCATCCTCTCCTTTGTTCTTTCTACCTCTCTCTCCCTTTGTGTCTTTCTTTCCTTCGTCTTTCTCTCTGTTTTCCCCACCCCCCACCCCACCACCACCTTGCTCTCCATTCATCGCTAACTTGAAAAATACTCCCAGTTTCTGTTGGAGGCCTGTAAAGAAAGGGCCATTGTGTAACTAGGGTGTTTGAGGACAAAAAGGTATTTTCACAGCATTGACGTGATAGTCGACACTGTTTTGCAGTGAATTGAGGATGCAACACTCTTATTTTCCAATTATTTCTCTTTAGAACTCACTTATTCCCTGATCCCGAAAGTCACGGACGTGTTAAATTGTGTTATTGTATCCATCGATCATCCAGTGCAGTTTAAAATTTGGGATGGAAGGAATTTGCACACTAAATACTGCTAGAAACTCCTGTATTATCAGAGAAGCCAAAACATCCGATTTAATTTTATGGCTGAACAAATCTTCTGCTGTGAGCAATCAGACGTGAATCATCATTTATTTGGACAGCTGGAGAAATCCTGGTAATAAGGAATTTGCAAAGTAGGCTTTCAGCACGCTTGCAACTTAACCTGAACATGATTGCAATTGTTGTCAGGCTTGTTTTGTATGTTTGTTTCGGAGAGAACTGTGACTTTGAGAGATAGCTGCAGAAGTTGTCCTAACTTTGGTTGGCATGATTATCTTTGTGTTTCTCAGACTCTTAAGCTGAAGATCATAGTTATGTCAGCAGGCCATTCAGCCCATAACAGTCCTCCACAAGGCATCCCACCCAATCCCTGCTTTTCCCACGGCTGAGAGATAGTAAGAACTGCAGATGCTGGAGTCAGAGATAACACAGTGTGGAGCTGGAGGAATGCAGCAGGCCAGGCAGCATCAGAGGAGCTGGAAAGTTGACATTTCGGGTCAGGACCCTTCTTCAGAAATTCCCGTGGCTAACCCACCTAAGCCTACACATCCCTGGACACTAGGGGGCAATTTAGTATGATCAATCCACCCTAACCTGCACACCTTTGGATTGTGGGAGGAAGCCCACACAGACACGGGGAGAATGCGCAAACTCCACACAGACAGTCACCCGAGGTTGGAATCGAACCCAGGTGCCTGGTGCCGTGAGGCAGCAGTGCTAACCACTGAGCCATCATGCCATCCCAAGAAGCAAAAGCTACTTGTGATTATTCATGACAAAATGAATGGAGCTGGGTGGGTGGGTGGGTAGAACACTTGCAAAGTCAAGATTAATCCAATCGAGCAGCAGAAAGACTCATTTGCTTTCCAATTGGTCATTGGAAGATGGTGGCAGTCATGATGGTGCTTTTTATTGGGCGGGAGAGGAGGACGGGCACCTGGAATGTGAATGGCAGGGGTGCGGGCTAAAGATGGCAACCGTTATCTTACCTGCACGCATTGCCGGACACTGATCGATCCGTTAGATCTGTTTGACCGACAACTGCAATCATTTATTTTTGGGTGGTTTAACTGAGAAGGTCTGGCTTAGGGAGAGGTGGCAAATCTCCCCAACTCTGCTTTAATTCAGTCCCCTACCCCACCGCCCCCACCTCGCCCACTGTAATTATTATCGTTTCACTAGCCCTGGTGGATAATGCTTAATTATTGCTCCAATAATTTGTAACACGGCTGGTGGTTTAAAACAAAACCCCAAAAGAGAGAGCCCCATTTTATTCCTTTGCCTCCACTTCCTCCACATTGATCAGTCAGACATTAGTTCACATCAGGTGAAATGACAATAGTTCCGCTGCCTTGTTGGTCACTTCAAAATCTTCTGACTTTTTAATTCAATCAACGGAGATGGCCATTGCTGCCAAGACCGGGATTTGTGGGCTGTCCCTAATTTGCCCTTGAACTGAATTGCGCTCCGGGCCATTTCAGAGGGTGATTGCGGAGAAGACTCGATGGGCTGAATGGCCCCTATGTCTTAAACAGCCTCCACGTTGACATGGTCTTGCAGCCGCGTGTAGATTTCCTCTTGTAAGTGACATGACTGAATTGACGCTCACCATAACGGAGCTTAGCTTTCACCTCCAGATTTTCTTTTCAGTTAATGAATTGGATTTAAATTCCAGCATTTGATCTTGTGTCCCCATTAACCTGGGCGTCTGGAAGACTTAGTCCAGCGACTAGTCCCACAAATGCATCAATGTCCAGACTCTGGGAGCCTTTGTCCCAAAATTCCACCGCAGACATCAAGCCTCTGAGGATATAATGGGATTCACCTTACTATTCAAAGCCTTTGATGATTAAAATAGTTCTCAAAATCAAAAACTGACGCCACAGTGTAACTTTTAACTGCACAGAACTGGAGCGAGGTGTTGTGTAGGATGGTTACCATGGCAATCAGTTCTCCTTGAAACCTCTATCACGGACATGACAATTCTGTCTCCATAAGTGATCTTTGAGCCTTTTCATATTGCACCTCTTGTCTTGCGCCTCATAAATATTGCAACCATTCAGGCGCTATTTGGTTTTTAACTTTCTTCTCTGAAATTTCATGGAAACTATGGAGGATCAATAGCGTTTTGTCTCACTGCCTGCACATGGTACTTGACATCGAAATACCTCATGCTAGAGCATAAAGTTAATCCTATTTCTGATTTCTAAATGTCAGCCAGGTCGAGTGAAGGAACAAATATCTTGAATGCGAGCCGCTATTGATATGGACATTGACATTTTAAAAGCAGTTGGCATGGATACAGTGTTCACATTGAAGGCAGCTTTTTTTTTGAAACAGGCGCAGCCTCTCTCTCAGATGGGAACTTCATTACCATAGAGCAATTATAGCACAGAAAGAGGCCATTCAGCCCATCGCCTCTGCACCAGTAGAATAAACTAGCTGCCCATTCTAATCCCACTGTCCAGTCCCTGGTCTGCAGCCTTGCAGGTTCTAGTTCCTCAAGGGAATTTCCAAGTTCCTTTTCAATCAGTTAAGGGTTTCCACCAGGCAGTGAACTCCAGTTAAACCACCACCCTCTGGGCGAAAACGTTTTTCTGCAGGTCCCCTCGCATCCTCCCGACAATCATCTTAAACCTGTGCTCCCTGCTAATTGAACTCTCCACTAGGGAGATACAGGTCTTCCTTGTCCACTCCATCCCAGCCCCTCAATACTTTCATAGAATCCCTACAATGTGGAAACAAGACCTTCAGCCCAACAAGTTCACACCGACCCTAGAAGCATCCCACCCAGACCCAACCCCCTAATCTACACATCCTTGAACACAACAGACAATTTAGAAAGGCCAATCCACGACAACCTGCACATCTTTGGACTATTGGAGGAAACTGGAGCACCAGGAGGAAACCCATGCAGACACAGGGAGAACGTGCAAACTCCACACAGACAGTCACCTGAGGGTGGAATTGAACCCAGGTCCCTGGAGCTGTGAGGCAGCGGTGCTAACCACTGAGCCACCGTGCCACCCATTAATTGTACACCTCAATTAAGTCACCCCTCAGCTTCTTCTGTTTGAAGGGAAATACTGTTATGGACCAGACCAACCCCCCTCAAAGATAGTCTAGACCCTAAATTTTTCTTATTTTCAGGGTAGATGTAAGGTGTTGCCTTCCAGATGTAATTCGATTGGTCAAACTACTGGATTTAAAGCAAAGCACGTTTTATTCTTCTGCGATAGTTAAAATCCAAAAAAGAATAAAGGGATAACAAGGTGTAGAGCTGGATGAACACAGCAGGCCAAGCAGCATCAGAGGAGCAGGAAGGCTGATATTTCGGGCCTAGACCCTTCTTCAGAAATTTCTGAAGATGTGTCTAGGCCCAAAACATCAGCCTTCCTGCTCCTCTGATGCTGCTTGGCCTGCTGTGTTCATCCAGCTCTACACCTAGTTATCTCAGATTCTCCAGCATTTGCAGTTCCTACTATCTCTAAAAGAGTAAAGTGATTGGAATGACTTAACTCTGCTGGAAAACTTAACAGAACCATAGATACAATAACTATTACTAATTAACTGTTCCAAGATAGCAGCATCCCATAAGCACAGTCTTGGCAAAAGGCAAATTCAGAAAACATGCTGTTCACCAATTCAGGAAGAAAGAATATCGAAAGACAATTCTGAGAGAGAGAGCACTCCAGTTTCTAGCTGTTGCAAAGAGAAAGGTGGCAGCTTTTCACAACCCCAGCAGCTTCTTCAAGATCCCAACAGCAACTGCTGAAAGCTAAACTAAAGCTCCTGGTTCTGTGGGAGTTTGACAACACCCATTCAGGCTGCTTCAATTATTCCAACTTTAAAATAAAACCCAAGGCCTCACAAGTTGTTTATCTTCACATATATTGACACCCATGCCTTAAAACCTCTCTTCAAACAACACCCAGGACAAAATAACCTCTTCAAGCCACAGTATCATCATACCTACCCTGTTTCATTTTCCCTCCGGTTCTGGCAACATGCTTGTAAATCTCCTCTGTACTCTCTCTGGAACAATTATCTGGAGAATCAACTGATCATTGGGCTGAATTTTACCATGAATCCAACATATGCTAGGAATCAAGAGCCTAATGGTGACCATGAAACCATTGCCAATTGTTGGAAAAGTCCATCCACCTCACTAATGTCCTTCAGGGAAGGAAATCTGGAAATCCTGACCTGGTCTGGCCGACATTTGACTCCAGACCCACAGCAATGTGGTTGATGCTTAACTGCACTCTGAAATGGCTTAGCAAGCCACTCAGCTCACTAGTACCTTGTCAAGGGAAACTAAGGATGGTCAATAAACGCTGGCTCAGGCCAGTGAAGTCCATGTCCTATGAGTGAGTTTTGAAAAAGCCATAAAAAGCCTCTGTGTGATAAAAAGAAAATCCTGACCTTGCCAGTGATGCTCACATCCCATGAACTTTATATGGAAAAAATGTCAACAAGAAATTCATTCGGGAATTCAGAAGGGACGTCTTTGCCCAGAGAGTGGTGTGGATGTGGAACTCACAAACTATTCCCGGAATCAATTAAACTTTCAAACACTGCTGCAAGTCATCTGAAAGAAAGATCGCTCTGTCTGACTCACAACATACTCCAGTGCATCAAACTATTAAAACCCCCACTTAATGGAACAAACACAGAGAATTGCTGGAGAAACTCAGCAGGTCTAGCAGCATCCGTGGGGAGAGAAACCGAGCTAATGTTTCGAGTCTGATCTGACTCTGCTTCAGTACAGATAGAGCAGTTTTGAGATCATGGGGAATTGTGGGAAATTGTAGCCGCCATTATTGGTAATTGCTCTGAGGGTTGATACTTCCGGCATCCAATGAGATTAGAGACTGGAAGTCACAAGGAAAAACCTCCTAGAATAGAGTCCACCAAGAGTTAGCAATCCAAATGGCATGCAGCACTCCCTCAGTGGTGCACCAGAGGCGTCTGCCTAGATTTCTGTGCTGTTCTGATGGAGTTACCAGACTTGAGACATTAACTCTGCTTTCTTTCCACAAATGCTGCCAGACCTGCTGAGTTTCAGCAATTTCTGTTTCTGCTCCAGATCTCCAACATCTGCACTTCCATGTTTTACATTTATATTTTGTGCTCATATCCCTGAAGGAGGCTTGAACTCAAAGCTTTGTTGTACAGAGTGAAGAGTGGTACTAACTCAGTCATCAAGAGCATGTCTGTTGCAAGATTCTGGTGTATTTGGGCTCCAGTCGGACTTCACCCAATCCTAAACCATGTGGACACCCTCTTGTGTAGAAGTTAGTTCTTGCCACTGCATTCTAGAGTCAAATTGGGGACTCACTTCTGATGCTACACTGCCACTTCATTACAGAACTGTCATTCTAGTTGCTCCCCAATCATAGCCCAGTGCACTGAGGAGCTACATTTCGAAGGGTTTAGTGTCAGCAGAGGTTATGCTGAGTGTAAACGTGCCTTTGAGCTGCACGCACTGATGTTTTACTTTGCTCAACCTGACCCTTGCTCAGCGCTGATCTGTGAAAGCCCTAACATAATACTAATGAGAGAAATAAAAGGTTGTCAGAGTGCAGCACAAACCATCCTTCAAAGTAAATTGGGATTGTTTTTGTCATTTAGTTTCATCAACCTAATCTGAAGTGCATATGGTACATCGGCTTGCTGTGCACCATGTTGGATTGTTAAAAAAAAATACAGAGGAACGTAACAAACAGGGACAAGGATAAGCCCGACAGCTCCTGGAGCTTTCTCACCCATTTAGTAAGATCATAGCTAATCTTTGACCTTGACTCCACTTTCCTGTCTCTACGTCAGTTGATTCAGTTAATGCAAACTGGAATTACAAAGAGACAACCTAAACTAAGATGCTGTAACTATCAGGGAAGGTTGAGCAGGCTGAATTTCTTTTCTTGGGCAAGATGACCTGATAGAGCTCTTTTGTGAAGTGACTCAGTAAGGTAGATGCAGGGAAGGTGTTTCCATGCAAGGGAAGCACCAAAACTAGGGAAGGGTGGGGGGGAGCAAAATTTAAAGTTGTCACGACTAAAACCAAGGAAATAAGTATTTAAAGGAAGAAGCATCTTGCATTCGTCTGGAACCTTTTGCGACCACAGGACTTCCAGCCAACAAAGTATTTGTGAAGCATAGTCACGGTTGTAATGCAAGAGACACAGCAGAGCAGCTGATTTGTGTATAGCAAGCTCCCACTGACAGCATTGTAATAATGATAGGATAATCTGGGTTTTTTTTATCGCACTGTAGGTCGAGGGATAAATTTTGGCTGGGAGACTGGGGAGAATTCCCTTGCTGTCCTGCAAAATAGTGCCATGGAGTCTTTCAAGACCAGCAGACAGCTTTACCACCTGAACTGATGGACAATGCAGTGCCCCTTCAGCACTGCACTGGCAGCGACAGCCTGGACTGTGCACTCAGGACAAGCTTGGACCCACAGTTTCTAAGACAAAGGTGCTCCCACAGAGCCAAGCCTGGGGGCACTCCAAATGGCTTTGGTACAACTGGGCAAAGCAAGGTAGGGGGGTTTGCGGTTGAGTCCTTTGCCAACACTGATGCAAGAAGAGTGATGACTCCGAGGAAATATAGACAGGGCCCTTGTGTAAATAAGAAAGTGAACCACAAACAGAATCGATTTGTCTCGGCCTCAAGGGTCAGATTTCAAAACCTACAGGTTGGGCATCCTCTGCTTTTGGATAAAGTGGGCAAAAACATTGCATCTTAAGCCAGGTCAATACCAATACCGGAAATAATTTTAAAGTGAACGGTAAGAGGTTTAGAGGAATTTGAGGAATTTATCTTCACCCAGAGGCTGGTTGGAATCTGGAATGCACTGCCTGGCAAGGTAGGTGAAGCGGGGAAACCTCATAACCCTTAAAAAAGTACTTGGATAAGCACTCGACAGGTCATAACATTCCAAGCTACGGGCCTAGTGTGGGAAAGTAGAACTTGTGCTGGGGGTAGTATATTTTTGGCAGTACAGACTCAATGGGCCAAAGGGTATCCTCTGTACTGTATGATGCTATGGAAGGGTAAAAGAGGAAAGCAGAGGATAATGGTGGAGATCGTGGATAAAGATGCAGTTGAAACTCAGGAGATCTGTGCAGACGTGGAAGGAACTGGCAATGAATTCACGAGGACAGGAATAGAGTGGCTGAGTGAGCAGCCACTATTGGTGGGGCGGAAGATACCTAAGGGAACGTAAGGGGTAAGGAGAGAAGAGATCACTGAGAGAGGCTCATGGGAAGACTTGAGAATTTGGAAAAAAGCGTATAGGAGTTAGGTCAGTCAATGTAAAGTGGCTCATTAACATAATTGAAGCTTAGACTCTTGTACAGATGACCAAGTTGCAATGTGTGTGTCCCTCCATCTTGAGCAACTGGGAGCAAATTCATTCCCTTTACTTCAAGGAGAGCTTTTCAAAATGGCGAGCTGCCCCATGCTTTGAGTCCAAACGCTTTAATGATGAGGCAGAGCAGCAGAAAAGGAAGGAGAGCAAACTCATGGAAGGCACACATCTCAAAGTGAGTCCCGTTGAGATCTGAAAAGGATTGGTGGGTGGAGGGTAAGTTATATCCTCTGGTCCCAGGGCACAAAAAGGTGGAATAACAGTTTGGATTCAAATACCAATGCCTGCATCTTCTGTCACTGTTCTACAGCAATAGCTGTGCAGCCTGGAATGATATTTAATGAATAAAGTAGCCCTGTCACTTTACCCTGCCAGAGTTTGGTGGCAAACTGTAGTTCTGTCACCTTCCCCTATAGCGCTTTCAATGAGAGAGAATTCTTTCAGGTGACTTTGTAATACTTAACAGTTGTTTCACTTCAAAGTAGAGCAATATATATTAATATATATATTAATGATCTGGATGAAGGGACTGGGGGCATTCTGGCGAAGTTTGCCGATGATACGAAGTTGGGTGGACAGGCAGGTAGTACGGAGGAGGTGGGGAGGCTGCAGAATGATTTAGACAGTTTAGGAGAGTGGTCCAGGAAATGGCTGATGAAATTCAACGTGAGCAAATGCGAGGTCTTGCACCTTGGAAAAAAGAATACAGGCATGGACTGTTTTCTGAACGGTGAGAAAATTCATGAAGCTGAAGTACAAAGGGATCTGGGAGTGCTAGTCCAGGATTCTCTAAAGGTTAACTTGCAGGTTGAGTCCGTGATTAAGAAAGCGAATGGAATGTTGTCATTTATCTCAAGAGGGTTGGAATATAAAAGCAGCGATGTACTTCTGAGACTTTATAAAGCTCTAGTTAGGCCCCATTTAGAATACTGTGTCCAATTTTGGGCCCCACACCTCAGGAAGGACATACTGGCACTGGAGCGTGTCCAGCGGAGATTCACACGGATGATCCCTGGAATGGTAGGCCTAACATACGATGAACGGCTGAGGATCCTGGGATTGTATTCATTAGAGTTTAGAAGGTTGAGGGGAGATCTAATAGAAACTTACAAGATAATGCATGGCTTAGAAAGGGTGGACGCTGGGAAGTTGTTTCCATTAGGTGGGGATACTAGGACCCGTGGGCACGGCCTTAGAATTAGAGGGGGTCAATTTAGAACGGAAATGAGGAGACATTTCTTCAGCCAGAGAGTGGTGGGCCTGTGGAATTCACTGCCACGGAGCGCAGTGGAGGCCGGGACGTTGAATGTCTTCGAGGCAGAGATTGATAAATTCTTGATCTCGCAAGGAATCGAGGGCTACGGGGAGAGTGCGGGTAAGTGGAGTTGAAATGCCCATCAGCCATGATTAAATGGCGGAGTGGACTTGATGGGCCAAATGGCCTTACTTCCACTCCTATGTCTTATGGTCTTAAATGTTGGGGATGAATGCTTTCGTGGGTTTGGATGGTAATCTCTTCGCCCTTTACTTTACCCAAAGGCCCAAATCTATTCATTTTTCACAGGTTGGCCCCTTGTTTCTCTCTTAAATAGAAAACAGAGGAACTTTGTGCAAATGCCAAACATGTTTGTCACTGAAACCACACACAATCTGACCAGGGGAGCGACTCAGTACCCCTGGAGTACTGTGTACCGTTTTGGACTCCTTATTTAAGAAAAGACATAAATGTATGAGAAGCAGTTCTGGAAGGTTCATTTGGATGGTACTTGGAACAGGGGATTATTTTATGAGGAAAGGTTGGAGAGGCTGAGCCTGTAAACATTGGAGTCTGGAAGAATGAGGAGTGATCTTATTGAGACACATAAGATCCTGAGAGGACTTGACAGGGCGGAAGCTGAAAGGATGTTTCCTCTTGTGGGAGAGACAAGAACTAAGACTGGAACTAGATCTTGAGTCCCTTCACCTGAGAGTGTTGGAAGATGGGTCATTGAATCTTTCAAGGGAGAGATAGACAAATTCTTGGTGATCTTATTGAATGGTACAGCAGGCTTAAGAAGCCAAATGGCCTCCTTCTGCTCTTAGTTTCATTGCTTTCATGTTCATACATACCGGATCCTTGTCAATCTGTGTGCCAGTGTATGGCGAATGGGTGCCATACGTATGGTCCCTGTGCAGTACAACAGTGCCAAGGTATTGTGCATGCATGCCAGCACCCTACAGTATGGGAGCAGGCCATTCAGCCTATTGAGTCTGCACTGGCTCTCCGGACAGCATCCCACCCAGACTCACCCCAATCCCTGTAACACCACATTTCCAACAGCTAAACCAACTAGCCTGCACATCTCCGGACACTATGGGGCAATTTAGCATGTCCAACCCACCCTAACCTGCACATCTTTAGACTGTGGAAGGAAACCCCTTCAGACAAGGGGCGAACGTGCAAACTCCACACAGACAGTCACCTGAGGTTGGAATTAAATCCAGGTCCCTGTTGCTGTGGGGCAGCAGTGCTAACCACTGAGCCACTGTGCTGCCCTAGCATACAGTACCCATGTGCCATGCCTTGGTGTGTCATAGGTCATTTGGCAATGCAGTCTATCAACACTCTCTGGATTCTTTGACTAACAAGCAGTTTTACTTTGAAAATCTCCATATTGACAAATTGATTAGTGTTCAACACTGCTCATCTTGTATTCTGGTATTCCTTGGTGTAAGTTAATTTTGAAGTTTATGGCACGCACAAAATGTGATTGAGTTTCTCTCCCTATTTAACCGAGCAATGAAGGAATAATGCTGGTGATAATCATTCTTCTCTGATTTATTGATCTGATTTGATTTATTTATTGTCACATGTACCGAAATACAGTGAAATCTTTGTTTACGAGCGGTACAAGTAGATTATAGTAAGCAAAGGATGTACAGATCAAAAAGACTTGGACGGAGGCATACAGGTTACATTGCACAGGGCATGCATTAGGTGAGATCAATGTTAGCAAGATCAGCATTATTTGAGGCTAGAGAAGCCATTCATTAGTCTAATAACGGCCAGGAAGAGGCTGTTCCTGAAGCTGCTGGTGTGTGTTTCAAGCTTCTGTATCTTCTGCCCTATGGAAGAGGTTGTAGGAGACCATTACCGGGGTGCAATGGGTCTTTGATGAAGTTGGCAGCCTTTCCGCAGCAGCGAGCCGTGTAAATAGAGTCCATGGGTGGAAGGTTGGCTTCCGTGATGGTCTGGTGATAATCATTTTTCTCTGAACCTAACACAGCAACAAATTGCATTCAGATTGCACTGAGGTGCTCAGGAGAGGCCAATTATAGATGCCAACTCATGAAGTTATTCAGAGGGGTGACCAGAAACTTGGTGAAAGAGGTGAGTTTCAATGAGAGTCTCACAGGAAGAGAGGGAAGTTGGGAGATGGGAAGAAGGCTTTCAGAAAGAAATCCCAGAGAGTGAGACCTAGGTGAATGAAGTGGAGGTGCTGGTGTTGGACTGGGGTGGACAACATCAGAAGTCACATGACGCCAGGTTATAGTCCAACTGGTTTATTTGAAATCACCAGCTTTTGGAGCACTGCTCCTTCGTCACCTGAAAGCTTGTGATTTCAAATAAGCCTGTTGGACTACAACCTGGTGTCGTGTGATTTCTGACTTTGATGCATGAAGCCACAGCTGCCAAAGACAAGGACAGAAAGTTGGCCATTATAAATCTGATAAAGCTCCGCTTTGAGACATTACATTGACTCGGTTTCCAAAATAGTAACTCAAGATATGGTCATCCCAAGTTCCAGGCAAATCCACGTTTAACAAAAGGCATGCTCACACTGTTATATCAGAGAGGTCTTTGCAATTGAATACGTTGATAGCTTGGAGAAGGAGGGACTTGAAATCTCTCTATTATTTTTAGCACAAGTCAATGCGCATGCAGCAAATTCCTGTGTGCTGTTTTCTTTTTAACTACTACTAACCCTTTTAAAGTCATATACAAGAGCTCGATACACATTGATGTGCCAAAAATAGCAAACAGGAATTTCAAATTACTATCATTATCCTGAGCGATCTATCAGCGAGATGCTAATCCAGTATTTGGCAGTGTGGCCACCCTGGGACTTTTTGATAAATTAAGATGCACCAGATTACACTCTTTAAAATATTATTCCAATTTCCCGAATCTGAGCTGCCCTGCACTCCTGCTATTTGTTTCATGCGTAAATCGATCTTAAGTTGCAGCATTTACTGGGTTGGAGTCTGGCATCGTTGAATAGTGATTCCATTCTGCGCACTAGCGAGTGTTAGAAGAAAAATGCATGCTTCTATTTACCTGTAAGGCCTTGAACATCTTCATGGAGCTCAAGGTTTGGTCGTGGCTCAGTGTGGTCAAGTCCCTCTCTGGCAAGTTCAGCGTAAAATTTGGTCGAACGCTCCTAAGCAGTAATGGCGGAGTGCTCTACTGTCAAAAGTGCTGTCTTTCCAATGAGTTGTTAAATCTAGTTTCTGTCTGTCCACATTTGAACATAAAAGATCTCAATCAGTGTTTGACCAGTGTCCTTCCAGCTGACTCTGTGTGAAGCCTATCAGGAGTGTTCAATGGTTTGGTTGACCTGAGCTTCATTATGTTAGCCTGTTTTCTGATTTATGTTAGCTGTACTGAGCTGTTGGTGGCACAGTGGCTCAGCACTGCTGCCTCACAGTGTGGAGTTTGCACCTTCTCCCTGTCTCTGCGTGGGTTTCCACCAGGTGCTCCGGTTTCCTCCCACTGTCCAAAGATGTGCAGGTTAGGGGAATTGGCCATGCTGAAATTGTCCAGAGATAGCAGATGCTGGAGTCAGAGACAAAACAGTGTGGAGCTGGAGGAATGCAGCAGGCCAGGCAGCATCAGAGGAGCAGGAAAGTTGACGTTTCGGGTTGGGACCCTTCTTCAGAAATAGTCTGTAGTGTTCAGGGATGAGTAGGCTAGGTGGGTTAGCCGTGGAAAATGTGATGTTGTGGGGTTCAGTGTGGTCTGGGTGGGGATGCTGTTTGGAGGGCCAGAGCAGACCCAATTGGCCAAATGACCTCTTTCTGTTGGGATTCTATGAATTGCTTTAGCCTGTGGATGACGAATCATTGAGTCGTAAACTGATACTTCACAGAAGGTGGCCATTTGGCCCATCTTTCCCATGCTGTTTCTTTGGGGGAAACTATCCAATTACTTCTCAACTCTGCTCTTTCCTCGTGGCCTTTTCAATATTTCCCATCAAGCATTTATCCACTTCTCTTTTTGAAAGTGATGGCTGAATCTCATTCCTCTCAGGCAATGCTTTGCAGAACACAACAACTTGCTGTAGAACAGAATGTTTCTACATATCATCCTTAGTTCCTCCGACATTCACCTTAAATTGGCGACCTCTGACCTCGGTCAAGAAAGCACAACAACACTTCTACTTCCTGAGGAGGCTAAGGAAATTCAGTAAGTCTGTAAAGACTCTTACCAATTTTTACAGATGCACCACAGAAAGCATTCTATCTGGCTGCATTACAGCTTGGTACGGCGCCTGCTCTGCCCAGGACCGTAAGAAACTGCAGAAAGTCATGAACACAGCCCAGTCCATCACACAAACCAACCTTCCATCCATTGACTCCATCTATACATCTCGTTGCCTTGGGAAAGGCAGCCAACATCATCAAAGACCCGTCCCACCCCTGGTTATAATCTCTTCTGACCTCTTCCATCGGGCAGAAGATATACAAGCTTAAACACAGGGGCCAACAGATTCAAAAACAGCCTCTTCCCTGTTGGTATTAGACTTCTGAACGGACCTCTCACACTTTAAATTTAATGTTGATCTCGCTATTCGTGCACCTTCTCTGCAGCTGTAACTTTGTATTCCTCGCTCTGTTCTATTACCCTTATGCACTGTATGGTATGATCTACCTGTCCTGCACACAAGACAAAGCTCTTCACCGTACCTAGGTACATGGGACAATAATAAATCAAATCAAATCTTGAACCTTCTCGAAATAAACCCTATTGCTTTATTGATGAAAATAAATATCATTGTCTGTTACTGCAAATTCACAGCCAGAGGTTGTTAAAAAGGTAGACCATAATTAATTGTGAAGAGGTTTTGGATAGTGAAGAGCAAGCTAAAATTATTTACATATTATGTTTCAGAAGTAACAGTTATCTATAAAGCCTGTATCCTTCAGCATCTCCAAGGTGGTTTCATATTTGTACCTCCTGACAGTCAGATCGCTTCGGCAACTTTGTTATTTAATTAATCTGATGTAGAGGTGCTGTTGCGTTTAGGTTACAGTGGGACCACACTGGACACTAGGCTCCAGGCTGTCTGTGAACAGAACCACAGAAGATGCGCTTACTAAAACAGAGTATCAATCTTAGATATTGGGTGTGCTTTGGTCATAAACCACTCTCATCCATATTTATAATGGGAGCCGTCTCTGTGCACTTATGACACTGTAATTACACACTCCCACCAATGATAGTGCTGTAGTTTGGCATCTTCACAACTCGAGAGTATGTGGCACATGGAAATTTCACCCACGAGCCCCACTTCCCCTGTAGATTGCATTTGCTTTTGAGTCCCTCTGTGTGAGCTAGATAAATATTCTTGGCTTCCTTTCTAAAAAGGAAACTCAAATTTATGAACAAAGAGCAAAGAACAATACAGCACAGAAACAGGCCTTTCGGCCCTCCAAGCCTGTGCTGACACATTTTGCCCTTCCATACCAAAACTGACTTCACTGACAGGATCCGTATCCCTCTATTCCCTTCCTGTTCATGTATTCATCCAGGCGCACCTTGAATGCTGCTATTGTGTCTGCTTCCACCACCTCCTCGAGCAGCACATTCCAGGCACTCACCACCCTTTGTGTAAAAAACTTGCCTCACACATCTCTTTTAAACATCTCCCCCTCGCACCTTGAACCTGTGTCCCCTAGTAATTGACCGCTCCACCCTGGGAAAAAGCCTCACACTTTCCACTCTATCCATGCCATTCACAATCTTATATACTTCTATCAGGCCGCCCCTCAACCTCCTGTGTTCCAGTGAAAACCAACCCAGTCTTTCCAACATTTCTTCATCGCTAAAATCTCCAATACCAGTCAATATCCTGGTAAACCTTTTCTGTATCCTCTCTAAAGCATCCACATCCTTCTGGTAGTGTGGTGACCAGAACTATACGCAATATTCCAAGTGTGGCCTAACTAAAGTTCTATAAAGCTGCAGCATTACTTGCCTTTTGTTATACTCAATGTCAAGCATGTCATAGGCCTTTTTCAGTACTTTATCTACTACCTCATCTATTCGCACTATGGAGAGCCTCCACTTTGGATGTCCTCAACTCTGTGTCACTTTAATGACGTTATTGTTTGGGAGGGACCTGACGTTTCTCCTTGATCTGTTTCATCCATCAAATGGGTTATTGTAATATTTGATGTGGCTTTAGATCCACAAATACCGTGCTTGAGCAAGTGTCTCATTTGGCTGGTGCTCGTCAGTACCTTCAACAGAGTACTTCAGTACGTCAGTACTTCAAAGGGAAAAAAATGTGCAGAACGGGATTCCTGTTCTACCCGACACCGTTGGGTATTGTGCTCAGATACTTCTAAAAATCGGAACCTGCTTTCCAAAAGCACAGCCCGCCTGCCACCGTGCTATTTGTGGTTGTTCATGGCTATCAATGCAGTTGTGCAAACTTCAATGGCTGTTTCCAAGCACTGGAAGATGTTAGCCTCAATTGTGTTGCATTGTGAATGAGCTTGTAATTGTTCATCGCTGGCCTTGGGGAGGTAAATGTCATGCATTCTGATGATGCGTCAAGGGCAATTTATATTAGAAATGAAGACTTGCATTTATGTAGTGCCTTTTGCGGCCCAAGGGCATGCTGAAGGTATTTTACCATCAATTAGATACTTTTGAAGTGTAGTCACTGTAATGGAGGGAATTGCAGCAGCTAGTTTCCAACACAACAGAGTCCCACAAATAATTGACCTGATCATCTGTCCTGGTAATATTGCTGGAAGGATCAGTATTGTTCCAGATCACTTGGGATAATTCTCCTGCTCCTCTTTGAAATAATGCCATGGGATCTTTTACAACCACTTTAGCACGCAGGGACCAGTAACGTTTTGTTTAAAGTAAATGAAGTTTCTGTGATTGCAGGCACAGGTATGAGAATAAAACTACATGATTTTGAACAAAGTAAACTGTACAAGCCGAATTTTGAGAAAGTAAGACAATCTGCTATGTGTTATGTACAGCTTATACTCTAACATCCAGAGTGAAGATGAGGCAATTATGATTTAACAGACAAACTGCGGTTTGTCACAGAGCACATCAAACGGCAAGACAGACAACCCACCCAGAGGTTCTTGGTCTTCTTTTCCAGCTGACCTGACCTACTTCTGAGACAGTTATCCCCCTTTTGGCCATGCTATACTCTAAAGTCGAAATACAGACACAGTCCCAGGACCTCAACCACACTGCTGCCAACCCTTGCTCAGCAGCTTCAGCTCCTCAGTCTGTTCTGCCGATTCTGTATCCCACTGGGCCTCACACTGTAGCACTCCGGAGTCTAATAATGGCCACAGTTCCAGCTGTCTGGCTGCTCTGAGCAGAATCCCACCATCCACACCTTCTCCTCAACTGCATTGAGCCAGCTAACAGCAACACCTTAGCGACATGGATTTACCGATTCTGATTCTGTCTCACTGACAAATCTGACTCCTGACTGCTGTTCACTGCCTGTCGAACTGGTCTGCATGGCTGATTTAAAAACCATGCAACAACCTTTATTCCAAGGCAAGATCAAATAGCACATTCTCCCTGTGCCTGCATGGGTTTCCTCCACGTGCTCCAGTTTCCTCCCAAGGTGTGCAGGCTAGGTGGATTGGCATGCTATAGTGCCTGTAGTGTTCAGGGATGTGTAGATTAGGTGGGTTACAGGGTGATGGGTCTGGATGGGATGCTCTGAGGGTCGGTGTGGACATGTTGGGCCGAAGGGCCTGTTTCCACACTGTAGGGATTCTATGATGCATATAACCAGTTTTGGAATGTGGTGAATGCTGCAGTGTGCACAGATTGCTGGTGTACACAGCACAAATGGAAACAAATTAATGCACTTTGTCTCAGATGGCTGCTTTGACACAATAGCGTGGATATCCTAATTGGGATGGCTCTGTCCACCAAACATGTTATGCATTGAAGCATTGTCTTTTCAAACAGACCCACTGTACATTGACAGGATTAAAACTAAACAACGGTGGTTTTACTCCACTGATTCACTGTTTAAGAATGTAAGAAATAGGAGCAGGATGAGGCCATATGTGGACTTGTTGGGCCGAAGGACCTGTTTCCACACTGTAGAGATTCGATGATCTATGATCTATGATTTGGCCCCTCAAGCCTGCTCCACCATTCAATAAGATCATGGCTGATCTTTTCATGGACTCAGCTCCACTTACTCCCCCTGATCACCATAACCCTTAATTCCTTTCTGTTCAAAAATCTATCTATCTTTGCCTTAAAAAACATTCAATTAGGTAGCCTTAACTGCTTCACTGGGCAGGGAATTCTACAGATTCAGCTACAGAAGAAAATCCTCCTCAACTCAGTCCTAAATCTGTTCCCCATTATTTTGAGGCTATGCCCCCTCTTTCTGGTTTTACCCACCTTCCTGCTTCTATCTTATCCACTCCCTTCATCATTTCATAAGATTTAGTCAGATTGGTGCTGTCAAGCCTTGGAGAGATGCTTGAGCAAGAGTTGAATAAATGAGTCTAGAATAATACGTCGTATTAATCTCTCACCATTGTGATTTATAAAGAGGTTGAAAACAAAGCACACACTTGAATTAATGTAGGATGAAAATAGACCTGTTCATTTTGTTCTGAACCTGTACAAGCACTGGGAAGGCTACAAGGAAAAGCCCAGGAACTGTAGACCAGTGAGCCTGATAACAGTGCTGGGTCCATTGTTGGAGGGGATTCTGAGAGATGAGACGTACATGCATTTGGAGAGGCAGGGACTGATTAGGAATAGTCAGCATGGCTTTGTGCATGGGAAATAGAGTCTCACAAACTTGATTGAGTTTTTTGAGAACGTGACCAAGAAGTTAGATGAGGGAAGAGCGGTTGATGTCGTCTACATGGACTTTAGTGAAGACTTTGACAAGGCTCCACATGGTAGACTGGTTAGTAAAGCTTGCCCAAGTGGGATCCAGGGAGAGCTTGACAATTGGTTTACAAAATTGGCTTGACAGTAGGAGACAGCGGGTTGTGTTTCAGACTGAAGGTGTGTGACCAGCAGTGTAGCCCAAGGATCAGTGCTGGGTCCACTTGTCTTTCGTCATCTATATGAACAATTTGGATGAGAATATAGGAGGTATGGTTAGTAAGTTTGCAGATGGCACCTAAATTGGTGGTATAGTGGACAGTGAAGAATGTTATCAGAGAGTACAATGGGATCTTGCTCAACTGGGCCAGTGGGCTGGGGAGTGGCAGATGGATTTTAATTGAGATAAATGTGAGGTGTTGTATTTTGGTAAGGCAAACCAGGGCAGGACTTATGCAATTAATGGTAGGGGACTGTTGTCAAACCGAGAGACCTAGGGTTTCAGGTATATAGTTCCTCAATAGTGGCACCACAGGTAGACAGGGTGGTGAAGAAGATGCTTGACATGCTTCCCTTCATTGGTCAGAGCATTGAGTATAGGAGTTGGGATGTCATGTTGCGGCTATACAGGATGTTGGTGAGGCCGTTCTTGGAGAACTGCATACTATTCTGCTCGTCCTGCTTTAGGAAGGACATGATTAAATTGGAGAGGGTGCAGAAGAGATTTACAAGGATTTTACAGGCACTGGAGAGTTTGAGTTATGAGGAGAGGCTGGATAGGCTGGGACTTTTTTCACTGGAGTGTAGGAAGTTGAGGGGTGACCTTATAGAGGTTTATATAATCATGTGGGGCAAGATGAAGTGAATAGCAAAGGTTATTTCTCCTACAGCTGGGGAGTTCAAAACTAGAGGGCATATTTTTAAGGTGAGAGGAGAAAGATTCAAAAGGGACCTGAGGTGCAACTTTCTCACACGGAGGGTGGTTCATGAGTGGAATGAGCTGCCAGAGGAAGTGGTAGATGCAGGTACAGTTCCAACATTTGAAAGATATTTTGACAGGCACGTGTTTAGAGGGATATGGGCCAAACACAGGCAAATGGGACTAGTTTAGTTTGGGAAACCTGGTCAGCATGGACAAGTTGAACCAAAGGGCCTCTTTCTGTGCTGTATGACTCTATGACTCTAAATACAAACTGGAGAAACTTAAGATTTGAAAGGACTAACTTCATCGAGGTATATATAATAACAACTTTCATATATATTGCACCATTTACACAGTCAAATGTCCTATGGATGCTTCACAGGAGCCATTATCAAACAACATTTGATGCCAAGCTACATAAGTAGATGTTAAGGGTTCATGAGAGTCACTAATTAGTTATGATCCCAGTTGAGGAGGGAGGAACTGACTTCTCCTCTTCGTTCACCTCCCACCCTTTGTTGACCACCACAAGGTTAGCTTAATACCAAGGAGCCCTTCCCTCAGAGATACTTTTCCCAGTTCAAATACATTTACGTTGTAGAAGGAACCAATTTAACTAGGCTTTCTTGAGCGGAAGAAGGAATGAGTTTATTAATGGCTGAAATGCAAGGGAAACTAAAGCTCAATGCACACAGAGTAAAACAGATGGAAAAGATGTAAGCATCGGTCTTTGGTTTGTCCAAAACCAAAGTTGGCAACATTAAGTTAGCTGATTCTGGTGGTCTTGACTGTAGCAATTAAGCAGCTGACTTGGAGACTCTGACTTCTGCAGAGAGGAGTTGTCTGGTTTCATGTTCAGCTGTGGCATTTGAGTTACAAGTTGCCTCCAGCTTTCAAAGTGAGAGCGAGAGACCTTCCATCCTTTTCCTTTTTGCGTGCAAGCACAGAGGTGTCTGGTCGATGTTCTCATCTGTAACATGCACAACACAATCTAGCCTAGTAGCCCTGAAATGCCAGAGTAACACAGTAACAGCAGAACAGCAGACCACTGAAGGTGCAGTTGGTATTTAACCTTTCCTTTTGAGTAATTCCTGACAGGAGCCGATGGTCAATTTGGTCCCATGGAGCAGGCTGAAGTTGTACCGGGCCCTGGTCAGACCACATCTTAAGTATCACATTCAATTTTGATGCCAACTGCATAGGGTGGCATGGTGGCTCAGTGGTTAGCACTGCAGCCTCACAGTGCCAGGGAGCCGGGTTCGCTTCCAGCCCCAGGTGACTGTCTGTGTGGAGTTTGCACATTCTCCCCGTGTCTGCGTGGGTTTCCTCCAGGTGCTCCAGGTTCCTCCCACAGTCCAAAGATGTGCAGGCTAGGTGGATTGGCCATGCTAAATTGCCCATAGTGTTCAGGGGTGTTTGGGTTATAGGGGGATGGATCTGGGTGGGATGCTCCAAGGGTCGGTGTGGACTTGTTGGGCCGAGGGGCCTGTTTCCACACTGTAGGGATTCTAATTTCAAAATATATGGGAAACATTCAAGCTATCAGCGTAGGGTCAAGAAGAGCCCTTCAGTCCAGTTGTTTGTAAAGGACACCAGGACTGAGGCTATACCCAATAGAAGCAGGTTAGATGTAGATAGAACTTAGAAAATAACAACAAGAGTCAGCCATTTGCGCCTGCATGGATCATGGCTGATCCTCAATCTCAATGTCTTTTCCTTGCTCTTTGTCTCCATATTCCTTGATATGTTTCAGATGCAAAAACAAGGAGAAAGCTTGCAAAAGGTAAAGCTAGGGCACTCCTCAGGAAGAGTGCATGTATAGCACGTGACCTTCCTCTCCATTCTGGATGGTTTGCTCTTTATTCAACAGTCACAGTGCTATGGGCCCGATTACTCAGAGTCCCATAGTAAGGTGGGTAGCCTAAGACAGCAGAGGTAGTGACTGCCCCATGCAAGGGCTGCCAGGGGCACCGGGTTAATATATTGGTGTCGGCTCTCTGCCCAGAAGGCAAGGCCCAAAGTTCAGTAGGTCAGACGGAAGGTAAGGTCTGGTGCCATTGGTTCATTATCATCCAGTTGTTCTTCTGTCAAGATAAAGCATTGACTGGGAACCAGTGTAGGTTGCTGAACACAGCGGGTGTAGAGGAGCAGGACTGACTGTGAGTTAGCACACAGTCAGCAGAGGTTGGGATGATAGTGAGTGTATGGACTCCAGAATGTCGGAGTCAGAAATATTCGTACTCATCAACAATCCATGTATATTCATAGAATCCCTGCAGTGTGGAAGCAGGCCATTCAGCCCATCAAGTCCACACTGATCCTTTGAAGAGCATCCCACCCTGTCCCTGTAACCCTGTATTTCTCATGGCTAACCCACCTAGCCTACACATCCCTGAGCACTATGGGTAATTTAGCACAGCCAATCCACCCTAACCTGCACATCTTTGGACTGTGGGAGGAAATCCACGCAGACACGGGGAGAACGTGCAAACTCCACGCAGACAGTCGCCCGAGGGCAGAATCGAACCCGGGTCCCCTGGCGCTGCAAGGCAGCAGTGCTAACCACTGAGCGGCCCACTTGTCAGCCAATGAAGTCAATGTAAAGTATCATAAACTGGTTCATTGAATCCCTACAATGTGGAGGCAGGCCATTCAGCCCACTGAGTACACACTGACCCCCTGAAGAGCACCCCACCCCATCTCTGTAACCCTGCATTTCCCATGACTAACCCACCTATCCCTGGACACTATGGGCAATCCACCCTAACCTGCACATCTTTGGACTGTGGGAGGAAACCAGAGCACCCGGAGGAAACCCACGTAGACATGGGGAGAACGTGCAAACTCCACACAGACAGTCGCCCGAGGGTGGAATCGAGCTTGGGTCCCTGGCGCTGTGAGGCAGCAGCGCTCACCACTGAGCCACCGTACCACTCATCACAGGACCTGGTCCGTCTTCCACCCCAACCCCCCCCAATCTCCTCCCATGACTCGGTGAGGTGCAATGAGGCTTGAGGTTGTGGCGGTGGAGTTCAGGCTGTATGCCAACAGTAGCAGGCAAGCTCGCCCTCCTTCCCTTCATTGCCCTGAAGTTAAACTTGTCCCTCTTCGATCTTGCTGAAACGTGAATGCATGGGCATTTGGTGAGAACCAGCAGCGCCCTTCAAAATCAAATTGCCCACCTCCAACCACTGTCTGAGCAACACACACAAGCAGAGGCCTCTGGAGTACTGCTGAAGAAACATAGGAATGAGGAGCGGGAGGAGGCAATTCTGCCCTTCAAGCTCACTCTGCTATTTAACAATTATCCTGGCATTATCCTGGTCTCAACTCCACTTGCGTCCCATCGCCCTTCATCCTGCTTTTCATCAGAAATGTATCTGTTTCTTTCTTTCATGTGCCTGTTGATTGATTCTACCTCCACTGCACCCTGGGGCAGTGAGTTCCATAGGTTCTGAGAGAAATAGTTTCTCCTCATCTCAGTTTTGAACCTCCCTCCTCTCATGCTATATCTATGCCGTCTTGTTCGAGACTGTCCCACAAACATATGTTCAACATCCACCCTTTCGCATTTTATATGCTTCAGTCAGATCCCACCTTCCCCCACCCGCCCCCAATTCTTCTGAACTCCAGCGACTACAAGCCCAAGCTATTCAACCGCTCCTTGAAGAAAGAGACAAATTGCCACATCCTTTTGCCTTGCACTCATCGAGACACATTTGCAAGGATACCAAATCTCAAAGTGAACAGCAGTTCATACTGCGTGAGAAAATGGATGCTGACTCGTTGGCAATTGAGCTCTGACTGATCAAGCCATTGGTATCCAGATTCTGGATGAGGTCCCCCAGTTTGTTACAGTTCCAATCATTAAGCTCCCAGATGAAGAGAAGTGAACTGGGCTCTCACTTTTCAATTCATCCCCACGGTTGGTTGGTCACAACGAGGTTATTTTAGAAAGGATTCCTTCCCTAGTGGATACCTTTCACCCAGGGCCAAATGAATATGTTTGAAAAGGAACCAATTTAACCAAGCTTTCTTGATTAATGACTAAAGAGGAGAAGAAGAAGCAACGCAACATACACATAGATTAGAAATAAGTGAGGCCGAGGGGATAAAAATTTAACAAAAAGATCGATGGATCTGTCTCTGAATCGTAGCAGTACAGGTAGATAAGTTGTAAATAAGGCATATGGCATGCTGTCCTTCAGTAGCAGAGGTACAGAATGCAAAGTAAGGATATAATGATGAAACTGTATAAGACTATATAGGGCCCCAACTGGGGTATTGTGTTCAGTTCAGGTCAGGTCACCACATTACCGGAGCGACAGAATTGGTCTGGACAAAGTGCAGGAAAGATTTACTAAAATGTTGCCAGGGCTAGAGAATTGTAGTTATGAAGAGAGATTGAAGAGGTTAGGGTTGATTTCCTTGTAACAAAGAAGGCTGAGGTGGGGGGTGGGGGTGGGATCTGAGGGGGATTGCGGTCTACAAAACTGTGATGTGTAGAGAGAGAGTGGACAGGAGGAACCCATTCCTCTTGGCAAGAGAGTTCAAAAGCCAGGGGTCATAGATTCAGGTTAAGTGGCAGAGGGATTGCAGGGGACGTGAGAAAAAGCTTTTTTAGTGCGAAGGGTGGTGGCTGTTTGGAATTCGCTGCCTGAATTGGTGGTGGAGGCAGAGACCCTGAACTCTTTAAACAAGTAGCTGGATCTGCTCCAGTGCTGTAAGCCTCAGGGCTGTGGGGTTTGTGTAGGAGGATGGGATTAGAAAGGGCATCTGGGTGTCTTCGGGTCAGTATAGACAAGATGGGCTGAATGGCCCCCTTCTGTGCCCTATCATTTCTGTGGTTTCTGTGGATCACCAAGAGTGGATAGTTGAATGTTGTGGACATTGCAGTGAAGGATACCAGCAGCGTTGATGTCAAACAGTTGGTTTCACAATGATTCGTTTTGCAAATTGCTGAATATTCTGTTGTTCTGATTCCATTTGACCCTGATTGAATTCCAGCATTCAGGTTAGAGAAGGTCATTTTGTTGTCTTCTATTTTCTTTTAGTCTGACATCCAGCACCCAGAGCAAGAGAGTTCCTCAACCCTGCAACCCAGTGATGATTAGGGGATAGGTCATTACCTGTGACCCTCATAGCACACGAATACTCCAATCCTGGTGCATGAGAACTATCAGTTCCACTAGTAAACTCCAGTAGAGTTGAAACTGGCTTTTTAACTCCTGTCCTTGTGTATTTAACAAAGGGGAAAGCATGAAATGTGTATGCAGTTTGGGACATAATTCACAGGGGGTAGCTTGCTGTTGAGTGGGGTTGGGGGTGGGGGGTGGTCATCCACCCCTCTTTATCTTTGTAGTCTCAAGAGAACACAGTCCAGACTGTTTTGACTTGCCCCTCTCTTGCCCCTTCAAAGGGCTATTGTTTGAAGTTCTCTTTGCATCTCTAGCACATCTCCAGGTTAGCACTGCTGCCTCACAGCGCCAGGGACCTGGTTTTGATTCCACCCTCGGGTGACTGTCTGTGTGGAGTTTGCACATTCTCCCTGTGTCTGCGTGAGTTTCTTCCGGGTGCTCCAGCTCCCCCCACCACAGTCCAAAGATGTGTAGTTTAGAATGGATTGGCTGTGCTAAATTGCCCATAGTATCCAGGGATGTGCAGGCTAGGTGGGTTAGTCGTAAGAAATGCAGGGTTACTGGGATAGGGTTGAGG
>JAHRHZ010000089.1:3722990-3743226 GCA_024137785.1 Ginglymostoma cirratum | reverse complement strand
TGTGTGTGTGTGTCTGTGTGTGTGAGAGAGTGTCTGTGTCTGTGTGTGAGAGAGAGTATGTGTGCACGAGAGTGTGTGTGTGTGTGTGTGTGTGTGTGTGTGTGTGTGAAGAGGCATTAATATCATAAGCTCGTTCAATTATTTAATATTGTCTTTAAATTATTTTTAGGATCTTGTGAGAAATAATGTTTTGAAAAGGCAGACGCAGAGAAGTCTGCTGCAATTAATATTCACCCTGCCCTTGAGGCTTTCCTTCAAGTGAAGGAACTGAAGATTGAGTTATTTTTATCAATAATACAGGAAAATGAAAGCTGGTTCAAAATGATTGGTGTGATGGCTTTCTGATTAACACTTTGATAATGAAAGGAATCGAGCAATCTCCTTTGAAATAAAGTAGGAGAGTCGGACCCGAGGTCACAGATACCGCCAAGTGATCAGTCAGCCTTGGCTTTTGTCACATAGAGATTGACAAATGTTTAGATTATCCCACCCGGTGAATGGAGACACCAGCTTTGTTTTTGTACAAAGTACAGCGAAATACCATTGAGTTCTTAGCATGAGCTTCAATAGAGTGAATGACCTTTGACTCTTCCCACAAAAGCTAAGAATGAGGAGCATGGTTAGAACATACAGCTTTCTCTGCCATCAACTAAGATCATGGCTGATTTACCACCCCCACCCCATTTCCCACCTTATCCCTGTGGGCCCTGATTCTCCTGATGATGTACCAACCTCAATTTTGAATATACTTAAAGACTGAGTCCACAATTCCATTGGGAATTGCAAAAAAAAGACCCAATTTCATCATCGAGCTGAATTCTTGGATTGTAAAGTTTTAAAAGGAATGATAATTATGAGAAATTGCAGTTGGTTCCTCAGATGAGGAGGGGAACACATCCCAATTAGTGGGTCTCTCCGAGGAAAGAAGGGGGATGAGACATGAATTTTAATGCTGCATTCTTTATAGTGTGGAGCTGAAGAACAGTGTAGACTTGTGTAATATCCTGGAAAATCAGTTAGCAAGATGACAAGGTCTGAGATTAGTGGACTGATGGGCACTAGAGCTCTAGGTAACTTACAAACGTGAACATGAATTCCACAAGTTTCTGTCTGGCACCATTGCAATTCTTTAACTTTTCAACAATTGCGAACAATTCTTGTAAAGTTTGGACTCGGGAAGATTGTGAGGAGGGGCTAGAAGGGTTGGGGGAACTCAGGGAAAGTGAGTTATTGCCCTTTATTGTGTTCGAGAGAGATAACGAAGGAAGATATGGCAGCAGTGCTGAAGTGAATCTGAGTTGTAGACGGGGAGGAACGCTGCATTGGCAGTGACAGTGTAAAGAGATTTGAAAAGGCTTCCTTTGAGAGGAGACTCAGGATATCCCATGGTACTTTGCGGTCAATGAAGTATTTGCAATGAAGTCGACCCAGCAGCCAACTGGTGCACAACACATGGTGATAATAAACAGATTCATTGTTCTTCATGATGTTGGTTGAATGTTGGTCAGGAATTACTCTTCGTTAAAGCCCCTGGAGCGCTAGTTTGATGTGCACCTGAGAGAGCAGACAGGGTCTTGGGTCATGTGTTCAACTCCTCAGATTGGAGTCAATCATCAGTTTTTGGTCTCTGTTTCTCCTTTTGCTTCTTCAAGTTTGCTTGGAATTGCTTCTGTTCCAATGACTGGAGTGTGTAAATCTCCTCGTCCTGACAGTCTCATCACTATCACTCACCTCATCTCATGCCCATTTCTCTCTGTCTTTCTATCTCTCTCTCTCTATCACTCTCTCTTTCTCCGTTCTTGAGGGGGCCCAAGCCTTTCTTTACACCTCTTCACCACACCTTCAGACTTTGTTCTTCAGCCATCCCTTTGCCACTGGATGGTTAGCCCATGCCCAATCCTTACAGGGTCACGCAGGCTCACCATATTGATTTTTTGAAACTTTTTTTCATGGTAAGTCAGCACTGGCAAGATTTGCATTTGTTGTCAGTCCCTAATTGCCCCTTGAACTGAGTGACTCATTGACCCATAGAGATGTACAGCACGGAAACAGACCCTTCGGTCCTACTCGTCCATGCTGACCAGATATCCTAAACTGACCTAGTCCCATTTGCCAGCATTTGACCCATTTCCCTCTAAACGCTTCCTATTCATGTACCCATCCAAATGCCTTTTAAATGTTGTCATTGTACCAGCCTCCACCACTTCCACTGGCAGCTCATTCCATACATGCACCACCCTCTGCGTGAAAAAGTTGCCCCTCAGGTCCCTTTTAAATCTTTCCCCTCTCACCTTAAACCTATGCCCTGTAGTTTTTGACTCCCCCACCCTGGGTAAAAGACCTTGACCAGTCACCCTATCCATGCCCCTCATGATTTTATAAACCTCTATAGGGTCACCCCTCAGCCTCTGATGCTCCAGGGAAAATAGCCCCAGTCTATTCAGCCTCTCCTTGTAGCTCAAACCCTCCAACCCTGGCAACATCCTTGTAAATATTTTTTGAACCCTTTCAAGTTTCACAACATCTCTCCTATATCAGGGAGATCAGAATTGCACGCAATATTCCAAAAGTGGCCTAACCAATGTCCTGTACAACTGCAACATGACCTCCCAACTCCTATACTCAACGCACTGACCAATAAAGGCATGTGTACCAAATGCCTTCTTCACCGCCCTGTCTACCTGCGACTCCACTTTCAAGGAACAATGAACCTGCTCTCCAAGATCTCTTTGTTTGGCAACATTCCCCCGGACCTTACCATTAAGTATATAAGTCCTGCTCTGATTTGCCTTTCCAAAATGCATCTCACATTTATCTAAATTTATCCCAGCAGTGCCTGTGCCTTGGATTGAAGACTTCCAGGTTAAACTTCATCAAATTGCCATGTTGTTGATCCAATCGTGTGATGCTGAAGGAGACAACTGAGCATGCTTATGTGTTTGAGCTAAACCTGTTGTAACAATATGAGGTGATGCATTTTGGAAGGTCAAGTACAGGTGGAAGTTATACAGTGAATGGCAGAACCCTTAGGAGTATTGATATGCAGAGGGATCTGGGTGTGCAGGTCCACAGATCACTAAAGGTGGCAGCGCAGGTAGATAAGGTAGTAAAAAAGACCTACGGCATGTTTGCCTTCATTGGAAGGGGCACTGAGTGTAACGAAAGGCAAGTAATGCTGCAGCTTTATAGAACTTTAGTTAGGCCACACGTGGAATATTGCATACAGTTCTGGTCACCACACTACCAGAAGGATGGAGATGCTTTAGAGAGGATACAGAAAAGGTTTACCAGGATATTGACTGGTATTGGAGATTTTAGCGATGAAGAAATGTTGGAAAGACTGGGTTTGTTTTCACTGGAACACAGGAGGTTGAGGGGCGGCCTGATAGAAGTATATAAGATTGTGAATGGCATGGATAGAGTGGAAAGTATGAGCCTTTTCCCTAGGGTGGAGCGGTCAATTACTAGGGGACACAGGTTCAAGGTGCGAGGGGGAGATGTTTAAAAGAGATGTGTGAGGCAAGTTTTTTACACAAAGGGTGGTGAGTGCCTGGAATGTGCTGCTCAAGGAGGTGGTGGAAGCAGACACAATAGCAGCATTCAAGGTGCGCCTGGATGAATACATGATTAGGAAGGGAATAGAGGGATACGGATCCTGTCAGTGAAGTCAGTTTTAGTATGGAAGGGCAAAATGTGTCAGCACAGGCTTGGAGGGCCGAAAGGCCTGTTCCTCTGCTGTATTGTTCTTTGCTCTTTGTAAATTAAACTCCATCTGTCACCCCTCAGCTTATTAGCCCATCTGACATGTTGAGTCATTTCAGAGGGTGGTTAAGAGTCAACCATGTTGCTCTGGGCCTGGAGTAACGTGTAGGCCAGATTGGGTAAGGATGGCAGTTTTCCTTCCCTGATGGGCATTCGTGAACCAGGTGCGTTTTCCAACAAGAAAAAAGTGACAGTCGCCACATGAGACCAGATTTAAATTCCAGATTTATTAACAGAATTTATATTCTGCACATGGTGGGGTTTGAACTCATAGCATCAGCCTGCGGGCATTTGGATTATTAGTCCAGTGCCATTGCCACCATGTCACCATCTCCTTCTAAACATTTGTCTGGGCTTGGGATTGGCACCTACACCCACTGACTTGCCACCACTGCTGACTGGGTTGGTCAACGATTCTTTGTGAGCATAGACAATAAACCCACTGCTTTGCACTGTGGTGAAAAACCGTGGGTTGCAAGATCGCGGATTGCAATGACCCAGATACTACAGTGAAACTGAGGCAATTAGAGGATAAGGGGCAAACTTTAAACGTTACTGAAATCCTGCTTGTGAGAACCTTTCATTAAACACTTGATATACAGCTCAGCCCACGAGGACCAGTAAATGTTTGCATCGCTCTGGTATTTATCATGGCTGAGAACATAATTAACAGGAATGTGATATTATTTCCAAGATGTTCTGAAGAATCACGCGTGTAGCTGTATCCTGTAGCTAAAAGGTAGGGGAGACAGCACTGACACCTGTAGTTAAATCAAAACAGCTAAAAATAGCAGCCAGATCTATAAAGTGCAGTGTAAATGTCACTTATCCAATTAAGTTTTGATTTGATCCTGATAAATTCTTATTATGAATTCATAAAATAACAGCAGCCATATTTCAAAGGAGTGATCACCCCAGGCAGCTTTGCCTAATAGAGAAACGTCAAAAGCAATTCTAATGAATTAAATCCCATAACACGGTTAGCTACAAGTTTTGTAACCGTCCTGGTCTTGTTAAAGAAAAAGAAGCATGTTGCTTTACTACAGGGGGAAAAGAAATGTTGTTGGCCCAGTTTGACTTTATTTGAGTACCTTTGATTTCGATCTGTTTATGCGCTCATAAAAGTGTTCACACAGTGTGTTCCCAGATCAGATACTCGATTCAAAGCCCAAGCTTTATCAGTGGGGGAGGCACTGACTGGAAAAATGGTGAAGTCCTTCCAGATTTGGTCTTCGCTCATGCTCCAATCAGGGAGATACACTTAACAGTTTGAAACAACAGTCAATCATTTGGATGGCATGTTACTGTCAAGTTTCTTTGTGTAGCAGGACCCAGTGCCTTTCTGTCCGAGGTCTCTTTTGTTTAATGGATAAGTTGTTGGGGTATGTCTGCCCAGATTAACTGTTGCCTTTTACATTATGCTAATGTCATTAGTACCTGGCTGCTGTGTATTACTGTGCCTGGTATATGTGTTTTCTGACCTCAGAGTTTCACTTGGCCAATGTACCCAGCATCCCTTGCTGCTTGGCCAGGTTAGCAATCTATCTGTGTTTTAGCAGCCAGGATACACTAGGATGGGGTTCGAACCATGAGAGCTATCCGCATCGTGACGATAATAAATAAACACAGAGCACTCCTTCCACATGATTAAGAAATAGCTGAAAAGAGTCCGTTCTGAAATGGGTAAGGGAATCGTCAAGTTTAGTCTTCGGTATGACAGGCTGCAAGCAGATTTGTCTGAACTTTTCAGGATAAGGGAATATGTGAAAAGACAAAATGTACAATTAAAACTTTCTGAAATAAGGCATTGAGACACCAACCCACAATGCATAACACTAAACAGGTCTAAAGTTTTTGAGAAGATGTGTAGCTCGGGTTGTGGATGAGGTTGTAGACTTGATTACCAAGCCGGTGTGTTTGATTGAAGTTTCACCGGAGGCGCACTGACGATATTATCTAGCAGGGCGATGAAACGTCTACAATCAAACACACCGGCTCAGCGAGCAAGTCTACAACCTTAGTGAACAGATCTGCAGCTGCCCACAGTGTGACCTGATATGGGCCAAATGCTGGCAAATGGGACTAGATTAATTTAGGATATCTGGTCAGCAGGGACAAGTTGGACCGAAGGGTCTGCTTCTGTGCTGTATGATTCTATGACAGTGTCTCCAATCATGCAGCACTCCCTCAGTACAGCAGAGAAGTGTCAGCCGAGCTTATGGGCTCAAGTCTTTGAGTGGAACTTTTTCCCGTAGTCAGAGGTGGGAGGGCTGAGCCAAGATTATGCCCCTAATTCTTTGCTTGTGCATCCAATAGATGAGGAGCATTTCCCTGGGCTAGATCGCCACCTTCTTAAAGTAGTACACCCCCAGAGTTCGAGGTGATCAAGTTACTAATGCTTTCTACTTCATCATTGGCCAACCTCTCTTGAAGTATTTTGGGGGTCACTCAATTCCTTCTTGGATTCGAATCCCTGATTTGCAGTTTTTCCTCCATAAGGTAACGTTGGAAGATAGTACTGGGAGAGTTGTCTAACGGAAACAACTCAAATAATGATGGAAATCCCAGTTGTGGCAAATAAAGCAATGGAACTGAAAAGGCTTCAGGCTTTAAGATGCCATGTGACTTAGTTTTAAGGTACAAAAACAGAAATTCTTGGAAAAGCTCAGCATCCATGGAGAGAAATCATAGTTAACGTTTTGGCTCACTCTGATTTCTCTCCACGGATGCTGCCAGACCTGCTGAGCTTTTGCAAGAAATTCTGCTTTTGTTTCTGATTGCATCCGCAATTCTTTCAGTTTTTATTTGGTGTTAAGGTAATCTTTTCCTGACTTGTGCGGGGACAACTGGTCTTGTACCTTGGGAAACATGTCAGAACATCAAGGAGCAGTATGGGAGAGCTTTAAAAAGGCAAAGACTTGCAACACCACACAACGTTTGAAAGAAATGCAATGAGAGGTAACGATTGGGGAAGTGACTGGGAAAGCAGAAAATGGAGAGACAGGGGTTCATTGTCAAACACTGAGAAGCATTGAGAGAGGGCTAGGCACTGTAGGGGAGGGCAGTTCTGTTGTGTGGAGGTTTAAAAAAATTGGCTGTGAAACTCTCGATTGCATTTGTTTTTAAGCAATCTCTCTCTTCTGTCTGCTATCACACAATACAACGAAGGCAGTAATTCACAATCTCGCGACACAATTGATAATGGATACACAGCCGTAATTACAACAATCTGACAGAAGGAGGAGCCACCCCCTAGGAAGTTCTGGGGCCAATAGGCCGGGGCAGAATCACTGTGGGTGAAATGCCTGAACCCAATGCCCAGTGAGTGGCACGGTTCAAGTCCACAGGTAGATTTGGTGGGATGGAGTGGGGGAAAAGACAGCTAAGCAGGATATCAGAGCTGAAGTGGCACATGGGTGATCCTTCCTCCTCAGTGTGGAACACACTTGGTGGCAAAGGGGGTGGGTAGCTATGTTCACTGACTGGTATCTGCACACCATGAGATGGTGGGCAGTCCGACAGCCCTGCTGGTTAAAGCGACCGTGGAAGAAGCAGCTAACAAAAGCAAAATCCTGTAGTGCGCCATATGCTCATAGTCTTAAGGCTTTACAAAGTGGATCTCTTTACCAACTGAAATGAATGTGCTTCTCCAGATCCCTCTTGGGAAAGGGTTGAACTGCATGGTGGCTCAGTGGTTAGCACTGCTGCCTCACAGTGCCAGGGACTCGCGTTCGATTCCACCCTCAGGTGACTGTCTTTCTGAAATTTGCACGTTCTCCTTCTGTCTGCATGGTTCCACAGACTAAAGATGGCCAGGCTAGGTGGATTGGCTATGCTTTAAAAAATTGCCTGTAGTGTTCAGGAATGTGTAGATTAGGTGGGTTTTAGGAGATGGGTCTGGGTGTGAGGGGCAGTGTGGACTTGTTGGGCCGAAGGGCCTGTTTCCACACTGTAGGGATTCTATGATGAGATGTTCAGTGTTATGGTCCACATACCCTGACTATTCAAACTTATGTTTCTTTTGCCTGACGGAAGAGGGTGGAAGAGAGTATAACAGGGGTGGGAGGGGTCATCGAATATGGCAGTTGTTTTCCTGAGCCTGCAGGAAGTATAGATGGAGTCAACTGATGGGAGGCTGGTTTGTGTGATGGACTGAGCTTTGTTCGTGACTCTCTGTAGTTTCTTGTGGTCTTGGGAAGAGCAGGTGCCGTACCATGCTGCAATGCATCCAGACAGGATGCTTTCTGTGGTGCAGCTGTAAAAATTGGTGCGAGTCCTTACGGACATGCTGAATTTCCTTAGCCTTCTGAGGAAGTAGAGGCATTGTTGTGCTTTCTTGGCCCATTGCGTCAATGTAGACTGACAAAAGCAGGATGCCAGAGAATGGATGTGATGGCTGACATCCCTTGCTGGGTGTTGTGTGAGTAGCAGCTTAATATCTTCGGTTCAGCCATTTATCAGAGCAAACGATGATGGGTCATTGACAGAGCGTTAAGCTTCCTTTTGCGAAGCCCTCGCTGTACGCTATATTCTTGTAAAGGGAACCGTGGAATATTTTATGGTTTTTTGTTTATTTCACTCAATCATTACAGTCAGCTTAAAAAAATGCAGTAAATCAACTTGATGGGTTTATATGACAGATAAATCAATTGCGTATTTCTTTTTTGTCAATTTTCTCATGCGAGAAATCTAGGGAGGTGAGCTCCTAACAAACATACTGAACTGAACAGCATGTCTGGTTTCTTGTTAATTGAGGCTTGTTGACAAAGTTGTGTTCTCAGCATCAGTGTATTCCAAAGCTGCACATTGTCATGATCTTATTAATAGCTCAAAACAGGAATTTCAGCTCCCCCAAATCTTGAGAGAACTGTGGCTGGTCATATGAGCGGGGCACAGAGGGCACCAATTTTACCCCTCCCTGTTTGCAGGCATCATGGCCCGGGTAGTGCCAAGCTCTGACAAGCCTGAGGGCTGGAACTTATCAAATGAGAACCACTTTGTAGGGGGAGCAGGATGGGGGCTGGCTCATTGCAATGACAGGGGCCATGTGATTTATTTTATTCAGTTGCTTTCAGGGCATATTGAACGAACAGAATACCCCTAGTGAGCTCATCTAACCTGTCCCATTAATTGTTTACTTTCTCCAGTCTGATCGAGAACTGGAGGGACTCTAGTCTTTGTACCAAACTAGTACAAGCAGGTTTGTTTCATTCCAATTGGGTGCAGTGTTCCGTGGAGAAACATGGAATTGGATACAAGGACACCGAAGAGATGTGAGGACTATTCCAGATTTGACTACCAATGGTGCTCAGTTGTACTTAGGTGGCACATGCCCTCATTGACCATAAATGGAGATAGTCCATGGAAGAGCAGACTGTACACAATCTGTCATTTGCCAACTCTGACAAGATGGATTCCTGGCAGATTTACCACACAACCTCTCACTTTTAACCTTCTAGGCTTATTCGCCCTCCATTGGTCACTTAAACCTTTATTTTAAATTTATTCATGGCATTTGGGCATCTCTGCATTTAATGGCCATCCTTAATTGCTCAGAGGGCAGTTAAGAGTCACATGTAGACCAGACAAGGTCCCTAAGGGCATAGAGTCATAGAGCTGTACAGCTATCTTAAAGCTATCCTAAATTAGCTAGTCCCATTTGCCAGCCTTTCGCCCGTATCCCTCTGAATGCTTCCTATTCGTATACCCATCCAGATCCATTTGCCTTTCTCTAGTGTTAGCAGGAGGTGATGGCCCAGTGATATTATCACTAACGATTACCCTGCAGTCTCAGGTAATGCTTTGTGAACTGCGTTTGAGTCCCACCACAGCAGGTGGAATTGGAAGCTACTAAAGATCTGGAATTCAGAGCTGAGTGATGCTGATGGTCAGAAAAACCCATCTGCTTCACTGAAATGAAGTCACGTGCAGACAGGGTAGCGAAGAAAGCATTCAGCATGCTTGCCTTTATTGGTCAGTGCATTGAGTATCGAAGTTGGGAGGTCATGTTAACCATAGAACATAGAACAGTGCAGCATGGTACAGGCCCTTTTGCCCACGATGTTATGCCAAACTTTTACCCCAATCCTAAGGTCTATCTAACCTCCACCCCTACCTTATACTATCATCCATATCGAATAGCTGCTTAAATGCCCCTAATGAGGCCAACTCCACTACCCTCTCCGGCAATGCATTCCACGTCCCGACCACTCTCTGAGTAAAGAACCTACCTCTGACGTCTCCCCTATATCTACCTCCACTCACTTTAAAACTATGCCCCCTCATAATAGCTACCTCCACCCTAGGAAAAATCACTAGGAAAAAGTTGCAGCTGTACAGGACATTGGTTAGGCCACTTTTGGAATACTGTGTTCAATTCAGGTCTCCTTGCTATGGGAAGGGTGTTTTTAAATTTGAAAGGATTCATAAAAGATTTACAAGAATGTTGCCGAGGTTGGAGGGTTTGAGCTATAGGGTGAGGCTGAAGAGACTGTGGCTACATTCCCTTGAGCTTTGGAGGCTGAAGGGGGACTTTATAGAGGTTTATAAAATCATGGGGAGCATGTATAGGGTGAATAGGCAAGGTCTTTTCCCCAGGGTAGGGGAGTCCAAAAGTAGAGGGGCGTGGGTTTAAGGTGAGAGGGGAATGGGACCTAAGGGGTAATTTTTCCATGCAGAGGATGGTGCGTGTATGAAATGAGCTGCCAGAGGTGGCGACTGGTACAATTACAACATTTAAAAAGCATCTGGATGGGTACATGAATAGGGAGTGTTCAGAGGGATATGGGCCAAATGCTGGCAAGTGGGACTAGATTAATTTAGGATATCTGGTCGGCATGGACGGGTAGGACCGAAGGGTCTGTTTCCGTGCTGTATGCCTCTGTGACTCTATGACTCTGTTCTTTCCTCTCTGCGGGTTATGACAATTGTTGGCAAGGACAAAACCTGTTGCCCACCCTGAATTGTCCTTCAGGAAGTGGGATGCCGATTTGAAAGGCATGAAAGCCTCAACAATAAATAAAATTGCCAGCTTCGTAGGCCTCAAAGAATGAGGTCTTGACTAGACAAGTAAGTGGCTCGCTCCATTGCCCCTCAACACCGGTTAGCAAAACCACAAGAGCTTTCCTCAAATTATGATGAGGCATCACATCTTTGCATCAGTATTCTGCCATGAGTTTTGTGCAGCATTCATTGCACGGTTCTGTATTTTTTTTCCATGATTCATCATATCATCTGTCGACAATATCTGTCTCAGATTACCCTAAAACATTGAATCGAACAAGAAATCAGATACCCTGATATCATGCCAGGGTTACCACTCCAAATCTGCTCATTCTGCAAGAATTGAGGGATATTCAAGGTGCAAAAGAACTTCACCCTGGACTGAGGAAGCTACTTCCATCTTTTTAACTTCCCACCGCCAACTTTTCATTCAAAAAGTCCAAATCATCTGCTCTTTTCTGCTGATCTTCATCTCTTGTGCAGGAGAGCCCAGAATTCTGTTCACTAGTCATTCATGGACCATTTGCTCATATTTTTTCCCCTTTACTCATTAACAGGATGAGGGCGTTGCTGGCTAGGCAGCATTTATTGCCCATCCCTAATTGCCCAGAGGGCAGTTAAGAGTGAACCACATTGCTGTGGGTCTGGAGTCACATGTAGGCCAGACCAGGTAAGGATGACAGCTTCCTTCCCTAAAGGACATTAGTGAACCAGATGGGTTTTTCCCGACAATCAACAATGGATTCACGGTCATCATTAGATTCTTAATTCCAGATATTTTATTGAATTGAAATTCCACCATCTGCCCTGGCAGGATTTGAACCTGGGTCCCCAGAACGTGATCTGGGTCTCTGGATTAACAGTCCAGTGATAATATCAGTAGGTCATTGTCTCCCCCCCACCACCGTTATCATGATTATTTGTCTTTGTGGATTTACTTAATGTGTGACAATTTATCTACTGTTCAAATAAAGGAAATGAGGGAGTTTAATTAGGCAGTGTGTCGCCTCTTTTCCTTTCTCTTCTGCTGTTCTTTTTCCAATTTGCTCATCCATTCCTGTGCTGAAGGTGTAGACTCTGACTGGGTACAATTATACAGCCACTCACCACCTTCCCAGTCTTCATGTTTAGTTGCAGTGCTTGACTGTGGGAGGACAAAGCTGACTTGACAGCTACATGTGTTCTTAAGTCCAGGAGGAGGCGCTGTTTGGTGCAGTCTAATGGATTCAAATGTAGGTTCAAGTCATGCTCCAGGGTTTGTGTACAAACACCAAGGCTGAGACTCCAGTGCAGTGCTGAGGGAGCGCAGCACTGTTGGAGGTGCCATCTTTCAGTTGTTGACACATCAAATCAAGGCCCTCTCCATGTGCTCTGATGCATGTACAAGAACGACAGGGGCATTTTTCTCCGTCGTGTCCTGGGCGATATTTACCTCTCGATCAACGTCACAAGAAACAGATTAGCCTGTCGTTATCACAGCAGCGACTGCACTTCAAAAAGCACTTGGTCGCCTCTGAAGCCGTTGAGACGGCCGATGGTCGTGGCCGGCACTATATAAATGCACATCCCTTTTCTTTTGGTTCTATTTTATTGAGCTTTCTGAGATTGCAAAGTGACGTCACTAAATTGCATGACATTTTTCGAGGGCTTGACAGGTTGGGCACTGGCAAATGGCTTATTCTGCCTAGAATGTCTAGAACACAGAGGCACAGCCTCATGATTAGGGACCGAAGGAGCAATGTCTTCACGGACAGTTGTGACTCTTTGAAATTTTCTTCCCCAGAGGATCATGGCTGCTCTGTCGTTAAATATACTTAAGGCTCAGATTGATCAATTTTTGGCCACGAAGGAAACTGAGTCGTGTAGATAAGGCAGGAAGATGATGTTGTGGTAAATCAGCCATGATCTTGTTGAATGGGGGCATGGGTTCAACGAGCTGAATGCCCTCTTCCTGCTTCTAGTTCTTATGTTCTCATATTCAGAGTGTGAATAACGTTGAGGTCGAATTCACTCGTGGATGATTATCTTCACTGTACTTTTTCTCTCTAATCACAGCTGCGGACTGTGCATTTCTGTTTTGACTGCCGAGCACTGGTCTCAGTTGACGACTGAGTACATACCTTATCGTGTTAGACAGACAGAAAGTGGATTTCAAATTTTAAATGCATTTAACAGTGCATTGTTGGACACGAGTGTAGCTCATCCACCACATGAGCATTAAACTGAATGTAGACACAGTGGAGAAAGTGTATCATAAATTCATGATGATGATAGCAGAACTCAGAAGGTTACATCAGGGAAGACCAAATATTCTAGCCCTTTAGAGTCACAGAGTCATACAGCGCAAAAACAGACCCTTCGGTCCAACCAATCCATCGTGACCACAATCCCAAACTAAACTAGTCCCACCAGCCTGCTCCTGGCCCGTATCTCTCCAAATCTTGCCTATTCATGTACTTATCCAAATATCTTTTAAACGTTGTAATTGTACCCACATCCACCACGTCCTCTGGAAGTTCATTCCACATGCGAGCCACCATCTGTATAAAAAAATTGCCCCCATGTCTTTTTTAAATCTCTCTCCTCTCACCTTAAAAATGTGCTCCTAGTCTTGAAATCCCCCATCCTTGGGGAAAAGACATCTGCTATTCACCTTATCTATACCCCCCATGGTCTTATAAACTACTATAACCTCCTACACTCCAGTGAAAAATGTCCCAGCCTATCCAGCCTCTCCTTATAACTCAAACCCGCCATTCCTGGCAACATTCTTTCGAACAAATGAGGGTCAGGGTGACCCAAAAGAGTTCTCTAAAGTTATCAAGGAATTTGTTAGGACAAACATAGAGACAGATTTCTGCTGTTGGGAGAGAACAGAACCATGGACCATCAATATGAATTAGCATCAATATAAATTAGCCACTATTAAATTAGCATTCAGTTCAGAAGAAACCTCTTTACCCAGACAGTGGTGGGAATATAAAATTTGCTACCTCAGGGAGTAGTCGATGCAAATAGCATTTAAAGAGAAGCCAGATAAGTGCATAAGGGAGAACAGAATAGAAGGTTATGTCAAATTAAAAACAAGAATTGCTGGAGAAACTCAGTAGGTCTGGCAGCATCTGTGGAGAGAGAAATGGAGTTAACGTTTCGGGTCCAGTGACCTTTTCATCAGAGTTCAGACCACAGGTCATCGACCTGAAGCGTTAGCTATCCTTTTCTCTCTCTCTCTCTCTCTCTCTCTATCTCTCTCTCTCTCTCTCTCTCTCTCCCTGCTGCATGGCCCATTGAGTCTTTCTTGCAATTTCTGTCATTATTCCAATTTCCAATATGTTTCTGTTGCGGGAGGTTATGTCACTTGAGTTGGAAGGATGCTTGTGTGGGGCAGACAGTAATTACTAGCATGGACCAGTGGGGCCAAGTGGCCTGTTTCTGTGCTGTGAATTCTACGTGAACCTATTCATTTTAATCAGAAGGTGACTCTCAATGCATTTAACAGCACATTGTTGGACACAAGTGTAGCTCATCTTTGCAACATAGTCCATCTGACTTCTCCAGTGAGGAAGAATCTTTAAGATCTCATGTCTTTATTTCCACATTTTCTGCCCCTTTCTCTCTCTTCCCTGTTAAAAGTTCCAACTTTTCCTGCAGGCCAGACCTACAGGAACCAGCAGCCATACAGGAGCTGAGGGTGAGGTGAGGGGCATCACGTAGAAACTGAGCAGGCCTAGCAGCATCTGCAGAAAGAGAAATTGACTTTCTGGCCGTGTGAACTTCTAATGGGAAGGGTAAATACAGGAAGGGTGTTCGCAATGACCAGGGAGTCACAGTCTAAAGGTACAGGATAGGCCGTTTAGGATTGCGATGAGGAGGAATTATTTTTTCATCCAGAGAGTGGGGAGCCTGTGGAATTCTCTGCCACAGTTGAGGCCAGCGCATCATAAGAACCAGGAGCAGGAAGAGGCCATCTGGCCCCTCGAGTCTGCTCCGCCACTCAATAAGATCCTGGCTGATCTTTTCGTGGACTCAGCTCCACTTAGCTGCCTGCTCACCATAACCCTTAATTCCTTTACTGTTCAAAAATCTATCTAACTTTGCCTTACAAACATACATCGAGGTAGCCTCAACTGCTTCACTGGGCAGGGAATTCCACAAATTCACAACCCTTTGGGTGAAGAAGTTCCTCCTCAACTCAGTCTGAAATCTGTTCCCCCTTATGTTGAGGCTATGCCCCCTCGTTCTAGTTTCACCCACCAGTGGAAACAACCTCCCTGCTTCTATCTTATCTATTCTATTCATAATTTTATGTGTTTCTATAAGATTCCCCCAACTCTAAATTCCAATGGGTATAGTCCCAGTCTAATCAATCTCTTGCCATAAGGCAACCCTCTCAAGTCCGGAATCAACCCAGTGAGCCTCCTCCTCCTCTTGAATCTCGAGATTCTCTATGTTTTAGCACAGTGGCTCAGTGGTTAGCACTGCTGCCTCACAGCACCAGGATCCTGGGTTCAATTCCACCCTCTGGTGACTGTCTGTGTGGAGTTTGCATGTTCTCCCCATGTCTGCATGGGTTTCCTCTGGGTGCTCCGGTTTCCTCCCACAGTCCAAAGATGTGGATTGACGGTGCTAAATTGCCTGTAGTGTTCAGGGATGTGTAGGTTAGGGGGATGAGTCTCGGGGGGGATGATCTCAGGGTCGGTGTGGACTTGTTGGGCCAAAGGGCCTGTTTCCACGCTGTACAGATTCTATGAAGGAGTTATAGATAGTTCTTAGAACTAGAGAGATCAAAGGATTTTAGGAGAAAGTGGGAAGAGGGGACTGAGTTGGATGATCAGCCTTGATCATTTGAATGGGGAAGTAGGTTCAAAGGGCCAGATGGCCTACTCCTGCTCCCATATTCTATATTTCTAAAGAATGTTGTTTGCCCAAGGCAGCCTCTCAGGATCAAGCATGACTTGCTTCCTCTCCAGTGCCATGGATTCTGAAAAAAACTCCTAAGTCTATTATAGCTCCTAAGTCCAATGTCCGATCTGCAGAGTTTACCGCAAGCCATGCCATTTCAATGTACCCAATTTCTACCTGAATACAGATCATTCAGCCTGTTTGTCCAGTTAAGGGTTAAACTGTGCAATCGATGGGGAGAACAGATGCATTTGCTCTCAAAGCTGCCTGCTGTGTATATTAGGAACTTCAAAGGCGCTGCGTTTGTTGTTGTTTGACCCAGGGCTTAACTCTCAAACGTAGCCCATTGCTGAACTTTTTATTTGAGCAGATTTGGATTGTAGCCCCTCTGCAAGCTGGCCTCCCCTGGCATGTGCTAGTTTGTAATCGATGCTGACAGCAAGACAAATCAAACGCAGGCTTCAGTTCTAACTAACATTCTGTCAAACTGCTGCTTTCAATAAAGTTTCTTTAATATGCTTGATCTTGGCGTTTGGGTGCTCATTACTCAGAGCCCACAGTCCCCCACCCACCAGCGAAAAGACCATCAAATCAGTCAACAGACAGCAATTGCAGGACAATAAATCTCAATCGCGGTGAGAGGCTGATACATCACCTTTCAAATTTTGACTCATTAAGAAGATTGAACTCTTTCACTGAGGCTATTTTGAGCAAAGCAGAGAAGAGTGGGAATGAGGATGAGAGACTCGTTTTCTCTCTCTCTCTCTCCCTCTTAACACTTCCCGCTCTGCTGCCTTTTTTTTTTCCTCTGCTAATAGCTGGAAGGTAAGAAATGCCTCGCAGTGCTTGTTTAGGAAGAGTGTGCGTCAGAGCTCTAGGTTGTCATGAGAGTTTCTGTGCTTGCAATAGACTGGTGGATCAGGGCTCAGTGATGAGGCAGCAGTGCCAAATCCACTGACAAAAGCCCTCCCTATAGTCAGTTGGGATGGGCTCCTGATAAATTATTAAGCAGGCCAAGTCTGCTCATCATCCTGGCTTCAGTACTCTGGCAGTGTGATCACACGTACACACACACACACATAGAGTACTTCTTCAGTGGAGCTGAATGGCACTTATTGTACAACAGAATGAGCTTGAGCTAATATCCAATGCCTTCTTAACTTTCTGCAGCATGGAATGTATGCTTTTTTTAAACCTTTTAACTTGTATTTTATTAGCTTAACTATTTTTCTATGTCAGATCTGTACTTTATTTTAAAAGAACATTTTTTTGTACTGGCGAACTGGTACTTTGTGTGTGTGTGTGTGTGTGTATGTGTATGTGTGTGAGTGTGTGTGTGTGTGTGGAATTTACAACAAGAGGGGGAAAAGAAAAGCAGCTTTCTTCCTGTGTGCTTATTCAGAATGCCAGTGCAGATCTTTTGCACTATTTCTTTTGCGGCGGACGATGAGAAAGCAGAGGAGAAGAGAAGGGCAGAGAGTTTTGATCAGTTCTCTGAAAAGGACGACCATGAAGAAGACCACCAGTCCACTGGGGTCAGCCTTGCCGAGTTTGCCGGTAATTCCAACCTGCATGGGATGAACCATATCTTTGTAGAAGGTGGCTGCGGGGTCCGGCAAGTCTTGTGGGGCTGTGCTTTCCTGTCTTCCCTCGCTATTTTTCTGTACCAGGTGGTGGACCGGGTCAAGTATTATCTAGAGTACCATCACATCACAGCTCTTGATGAGATGGACAGCTCCTTCCTGTTCTTCCCAGCAGTGACCCTCTGCAACTTCAACAGGTTTAGACGCTCCAAAATCACATCCATGGACTTGGCCTTTGCTGGCTCATTAATGGGATACACCAAGGGCATGGATCCGGGATTCCAGCTGGCGCCACCAGTCAGGAATGATGGCGCCCCCTTCAGCATGTATGAGTTGTTCAACAGGACTAGTCATCAGTTGGAAGACATGCTCAAGGATTGTAGGTACCGGATGGAAGAATGCGGCCCTGAGAACTTCACAGTGGTAAGTCCTGTTTGCTCAATGCAGGATTCCTGTCACCTTTAAATTTTTGGTGCTAGCCATTGCCTTACCTTAATGATGCCAGGCATGCTGTCCCAAGGAAGGGTTCTGTTAGCTCAGTTCAGCCAGGCAGCTAGTATGCGATGCAAAGTGATGCGAACAGCATGGGTTCAATTCCCCCAGCAGCTGGGGTTTAATGAAAGCCCTGCCTTCTCAACTTCTGCCTCTGCTTGAGACCGTCAGGTTAAACCACCACCGGTCATCCCTCTCTAATGAGTCTGGGACTAAGGCAGCTTTACTTTGTGTGTCCCTGCACTCCACTCACTGTAATCAACCTCAGCAAGGATAAAGATTAAGGCATGGGTTCAACTGCTTAAGTAGTGAGAACACCAGGGGATGAAATTTGCACTGAGGAATTAATCCCCTGGTGTCTAAATTAGGTCAGTGCTATATCGCCAAAGTAATGAGAAATGGCAGGGAACAATCTGTGATGAAGTGGAAAAAAAGATTGTGTGCATTGTAGGTTGGGATCCACTTTTTTTAAATGGCTGCCAAGGCACTGCAGTGTGGCTAGATACAGGCATCTGAAACATAGTTCCAGTTTGTGGGTTTAAGTCCGACTCCAGCAATTCATTTGCAGGCAGTACGATCCCACAGTCATCCAGAAGGATAAATTGACCAGGTCTGATGGTTGTGGGATTGATATTGGGCTGGACCCTGGGGAGAAGTCCCCAGGAGAGCAGCTGTAGGAGGCAGTTAGGGGCCTTGCTTTAACACCTCGCCTGAAAGTTGGCACCTCCGACACTGCAATGCTAAAGCATTGGCTTAGATTACGGACCTAAAGCTTGTGGGATGAGACGTGACTCTTGGTATAGTTGCTGAGAGACTGGTGCACTGTGGGGCTTGGCTGGGCTAGCTGCTTTAGGAAGTAGATTGAGGCGAGGGAGACCACGAGTGATCTTTGTCCATCCCTGTGATGGCCCCTGGCATGTATTTCAAAGGCTGGACCTCCAATTGTGTTCTCCTTCAACCTTATTTCAGCTTTTACATTTCCAGCCATTTGTTATTTTGGGTGTAAAGTTGACCCTAGAAGCAGAATTAAACTCCTAGAGGCAGCTATCTTTCAGTTGGTGGCACTCTGAGTCTGAAGGTTGTGGGCTCAAGTCCCACTCCCAACGCAAAATCAAGGCTCGGTCTCCAGCGCTACTCGGGGAGCCCCGCACTGTGCTGAGGGAGCGCTGCACTGTCCAAGGTGCTGAAATTCGGACGAGACGTTGAGCCAGTGTCCTGCCTTTCCTCTTGGGTGAACATTAAAAAAAAATCTTATGGGTCTATTTTTAAAGAAGAACGAGGAGCAGAAAGGGTGCCGTGGACAATTTAATACCTCCCCATTAACGTCACTGAGCAGGTTATCTGGTCATGACCATATTTGCTGTTTTTGGGAGCTTGCTGTGCTGGGTTTCCTACATTACAGCAGTGACTATGTTTCATAAGTATTTCACTGGCTGTAAAGGTGCATCCTGAGGTTGTGAAAGGTGCTACATAAATGAATGTTCTTTCTTACACTTGTTTGACTCCACATTTCTATTCCTGTCCTCTTACTTTACCCGTTAAATACCATGGTGATTGCCAACTTTAATAACTTTCTCTCTGTTGAGGTGTCATTATGCCACTAGCGATGTACCCTTGTGGCTTAGTGGGTAGCAGTCTTGCTCCTGATTTAGAAGGCTCTAGGTTTAAATCTCACTTCAGAGCTTGAGCACAAACACTGAGGCTAATGATCCCCTGCAGGGCTGAAGAGTGCTGCACTATCAAAAATGCTGTCTTTCTCTGAGGTGATATAGTAGGTGGATATAAAAGATCCCAGGGCACTGTCTTGAAGGAGGGCAGGGGAATTCTATCCAGAGTCCCCGGAAATATTTATTCCTCAGTCGCACAATCAAATTATCAAGTCATTATCACATTGCTGCTTGTGGGAGCTTGCTGTGCTCAAATTAGCTGCCCTTTTTTTCCCGACATTAAAACTGAGTACTCTTCCCAAAGAAAAGTTTAATTGGTTGGAAAGCATTTAGAGCTATCTGGTGGTTGTGAAAGGTGCTATATAAATGCAAGTCCTTCACATCTACACTTACTTGTGCACGTGTAGATCTTGCGGTTGAGCAGTAGCCTGTCTTTGGCCGAGATACACTTAGAATTATGGTCATTTTTTCTTTCCCAGTAGCAGATGTACTTTTCAATGACTTCTGACATTGAAACTTCACCTGGGATATTTCAGGGCGAAAGATACATTGGGGATTGCTGTTGCCACTTGGAGGAGCAACTTTATGTCCAGGAATGGAGACAACATTGGTGTGAAACAGTCACATGAATTTATGGCCACAACGCTGCCTACAGCCATAATGGCTTTGCAAGCCTTAACATTGTTTCATATCTAATAAATGAGTTTTAGACTGAAACAGAAAGTCCTTACTTGCACTCAGCTCAAGAAAAGACGATAAACCAGCACCAACAAAAACACAGTTGTTGGAAAAGCTCAGCAGGTCTGGCAGCATCTATGAAGGAAAAAA
>JAHRHZ010000089.1:3686068-3722590 GCA_024137785.1 Ginglymostoma cirratum | reverse complement strand
CCAGACCTGCTGAGCTTTTCCAGCAACTTTGTTTTGTTCCTGATTTCCAGCACACGCAGTTCTTTCGGTTTTTATTCACTATAAACCAGCAGCATCTTTTTCTAAGCGGTTTAAATTGGAGCTTTCCCCAGAGAATTTTCAAGTAATTAAAGGCACAATCCCCTGATCACTTTTTCTTTGTTTCAGACTTCAATTCCTCCATTCCTTCAATCTACTTTCTCCCAGTCTTTCTCTCTCTCTCTCCCTCTCGTGCTCTCCCACCACCTCCAACAGTTTCACTCCTGTAATAGCTTTATGATTGCTCCATAATTGCTTTATGAATAGCTGTAAGTATCACTAGGCTGAGTTACTATAAAAAGCCTTGATCTTGTCTTACTTTAAGAACATGCTGCCAGGCTGCAGAATGTCTTGCTGACAAATGCTATTGCTTTATCATCACACACCAGTGCATAATGGCACCATTGGTCTCCATTTCTGTTGAGCTGGTACGTTTTGAGGCTGGGGAGAAAGTGGTTTGGAAGATGGCGGCGTGGGGAAAAATGTCCCTTTGATTTCTTGTCAAGGTCTTGCAGACTTTTAAAATGCAGTCCCCTACTAGGTGTCCTGTGGATCCACACAAATGTCTGTATAGAGTTCAACTTGAAACAATTAAAGCAAAAATGGCACCATTGGGGCAAGCTCAAATGCCAATCCTCATGCCGTGACCTCTGCCCTTTCCTCATAGCCTGCCAAATTGGCTCTATTTTGAGTATTTATCCAATCCCCTTTTGAAAGTTATTTGTTTGAATTTTGATTTGCCATGTTACGCAACACAGAGGGTTTCCTTGCTGTATTGTCTGAGGGCAAATTTGCCATCATGGATTCTTACATGGTAAGCCCCCTGCAGCTCCTGAATTATTTTGCATGGACATGTTTAGCTGGTGACCAGTCAAAGGGTTTGAACTTTTATTGAAAACATTGTATTTCTTGGTTGGCACAGTGGCTCAGTGGTTAGCTTTGCTGCCTCTTCGCGCTAGGGACCTGGGTTTGATTCCAGCCTCGGGTGACTGTCTGCGTGGAGTTTGCACAATCTCCGTGTCTGTGGGTTTCTTCTGGGTTCCCTTTCCTCCCACAGTCCAAAGATGTGCAGGTTCGGGTGGATTGGCCATGCTAAATTGCCCATAGTGCCCAGGGATGTGCAGGTTAAGGGGATTAGTCAGGGGAAATGCAGGGTTACAGGGAAGGGGTAGGGAGGTGGGACTGGGTGGGATGCTCTTCAGAGGGGCAGTGTGGACTTGGTGGGCCAATTGGCCTGTTTCCACACGATAGGGATTGTATGAGGAGTATGAAGAGTTATGGAACCAAGATGGATAGATGGAATTAAGGTACAGGTTAGCCATGATCTAACTGGGTGGAACAGGCTTGAGGGGCTGAATGGCCAAGCATTGTTCCCGAGACTTGGCTGCAGCAATCGGATGAAAGTTAATGACCTCAGCAGGAATGCTGAGGTAAGACTCCCACATCATCCTACTTTCTCTGTCACGCTGCCACACCAGACTTGAGACCCTGTACAAGCAACCATTCCCTCTTCAGTTGCCATACCTCCCCACTGCTTTTGCTCCCGTCTTCAACCTGAGAGCCATTGCTATGCAGGAGACCGTTCAGCCCATCGAGTGCTTACTAGCTCTCTCTAGAGCAATCCAGTCAGTCTCATTCTCCCGCTCTGTCAAATGGCATTATCAATTTATTTCCTTCCGGTGCCCATCCAGTTTTCATTGACTCTGCTTCCATCCCCTTGCAGGGAAGAAATTTTAGGTCATTGCCACTCACTGTCTAAAACAGCTCTTTCTCGCATCATCCTCCTGCATTGCTCAGAGCCTTAAACCCATGTCCCCTAGTCCTTGTATCATCTGCTTACAGGATTTTTTTTCACTTTATTCTACAAACTTGTCAACACTTCTATTGAATCCTCCCTCAAAATCCCTTGGTTGAAGGAGAACAAACCCAGCTTCTCCAATCTAACCTTGTCGCTAAAGCTCCTTATTCCTGGAACCATCCTGATAAATCTCCTGACAAAACGACAAGCTATGACCCTTGCAGAGCTGCACCCCTCTTTGTAGACCATTCATACAGGGCCCGTTTGTCCCGCAAACGAGAGTGGCACGTGACCAGAGGAGGCCGTGCCTCTACAATGAAAGAAGCATATCACTTTTAGAGAGATGGCACATAGCATTGAGTTGGCCAGGCTGGAAGCCAGGCACAGCAAGGTGTTTGGCCACCTTTCCTTTTTGATTTTATATTTAACTATCTCCCTCATACACTCTGTGACAGCCTGATGGCACACTGAGCTGCCACATAGCTGTTCCTGCTTATCCTTCCCACATTGTGGAGATCACCCCTTGTGGGCTGTTGAAGGAAGTCAGCAAGCATGTACAAGCAGTTGGCTGAGGACTCCCAACAATTTGCATCTTATATCACGAGCATTAAACATAATAAAATCATGTTGGACGGAAGAGGGCCTTTGGCCATCAAGTCCGAACTGCCAGAAATACTTGCAACTAAACGTCCCAAGACAATTCACAGGAACAATTGCCAAACAAAATCTGTCACCTAGCCCCACAGTGTTGGGACAAATGACTAAATAATGCAAAGGCTTGTTCAAAGTGGGTTGTTTTTAAGGAAACTCTTAAAAAGGAGTGAGAGAATTCGAGAGGCAGCAAGATTTATGGAGGGTATTATAGACATTAAGGCTCAGTAGCTGAAGGCACAGCTCACGGTACTGGTGAAATTAACAATTGAAGATCTTCAAGAGGTCAGATTTAGATTTGTGTCGATGCCCCAGAGTCCTGGGGCTCGAGAAGATTGATTAGAGTGAGACGGTGGCTTGGAGGGATTTGAAGACAGGAATGAGACTTTCATTGTCACAGTGTTATCAGAATGACAGCTATGCTTAGCAAGCAGGCGAACAGGACAACTAAAGACATTGTCGGGATTGAAATTACCAGAAGGCCCCCTTACAAGTACAGAACATAATTCTGGTAAAAATCTGGAAGCTCTCCAGCCTCTACGAGAACTGAGGAATGTAGGTAATCTGAGAACAGGACATAAGGAAATTACTCCCAAATACTTCTAGTGGAATTGAGAGCAGCTGAAGAGCTCTTTTAAATAACTGCCTGATGACATGTAGCATCCAGGGCTCATAAAGACAGCCAAAAAAACATCCAACAGCTACATGGCTGAGCTGAAAATGGGCTCTTGCCCAATTTGGTTTTGATCTCCATTATTAGATCATTTTTATTTCCTGACAGCGGCAAGCTCCCCCAAAATTGTGTTCCACCCATTAAGATGCCAACTGGCTCCAGGTTGGCAATTCCGCTCCCCACCCAATTTTTGTTGCTGGCCTCCCCATCCTGTTTTTGGGCACAACCACAATGGTAAGTGAGATGAAAATCACTCCCAGAACCTGTTCGCAGAAGATCAGCTGTATGTTAAAAGGCTGATGTGGCAACGTTGAGGTTTGTTTTTGTTTAATTATTTACTCGCTGCCAATCCCCTGACCCAAGTGATTGCCTCCTCATTTGCTGAATATAAGATGATTGGTTCACAACTAACTTGAAGGGGTCAGTCCTCCGAGTGTGCTGCACTGTTTGTGTGTCTCCAAGTCCATAATGCATCCATTACTGAGACTGTATTGGCTGCCCAGGGATCCTAGCTTGTCTTAGCCCAGTTTAGTCTGATAATACTATGGCTATCAGAGGTGTATTTTATCCAGGGTTTCTATTTTTGAAGAGAGGCATTAAGTCAGAGATGCAGAATTGTCTATTGAAAGCCCAAAAACTAAGCAGCTTGTGAGGTCTTAGGGTTTTTCTTTCTAAGGTTGGAACAATAGAAGCAGCCTGAATGGGTGGGGTCAAGCTCCCACAGAAACAAGATTTTTAGTTTTAGTTTTTCGGTTGCTGCTGGGGTCTTGAAGCTGGGTTTGGAAGCTGCAGTAAATCTCTCCCTGCTACTCTCTCTCTCCCTGAGTTTTGTCTTGATGTTTTTCCTCCTGGAGTGGAGAATTGCCAATCTATTTTCCAAACTTGCCTTTTGCCAAGGGTGTGTTTATGGAATGTTACTATATTGGAACAGTTACAGTATAGTAGTAAATTAATCTATGATTCTGTTAAGTTTTCAAACAGAGTTAAGTTATTCCAATTTCCTCTTTCTTTTGTTGTCTTTTAACTATAGTGTTTGAATAAAGTGTGTTTTGCTTCAAATCTGGTTGTTTGACAAGTCAAATTGCATCTGCAAAGGGCAGTATGGTGGCTCAGTGGTTAGCACTGCTGCCTCTCAGCGCCAGGGACCCAGGTCCAGTTCCACCCTCCAGTGACTGTCTGTGTGGAGTTTGCACGTTCTCCCTGTGTCTGCGTGGGTTTCCTCTAATAGTCTAAAGATATGCAGGTTAGGTGGCTTGGCCATGCTGAATTGCCCCATCGTGTCCTGGAATGTATGGGTTAACCATGGAAAATGAAGGGTTACAGTGTTAGGGTAGGAGGTGGGTCTGGGTGGGAGGCTCTTCGGAGTGTCAATGTGGACTCGATGGGCTGAGTGGCCTGCTTCCACACTGTAGGTATTCTATGGAATGCAATGCCTTGCACTTGCCTTTAAAATAAGGAAAAAGGTCAGGTCTAGGCTATCTTCCTCCATTTTGAGAGGTTTGATCTGGCCCATAACATTAGCAAGGACCACTGTTTCACTGGGGTAGTTCAAAGCCTGCCATTGGACAGATAGGGTCTGTCACGAGGAACCTGTTGATGACTTCCGAAGTTTGCCATTCCTTGATCCAAAGAATGTCTCCAGGTAGATCCTGCTTCTGAAACCTGCTTCAAAAGGATCACCACGATGGAGGCTGGGGTGTTGAGTAGTCACCATGAAGTGCAGAAAGTGAGGTGCAGCCCAAATATTTTCAACCAGCTTGTGGGTTTCATTCAGTCCCCAGATGCATGGCAGAATTATGCTATGAGGACAGGAAACCCAGAGAAGGGGTGTTGTGAGGAGAGTCAGTTATGATGTGCATTGTGGCATTCGATTGGGTGCCAACAAGATGGGCACATGTGAGAATGTGAGTGATGATCGGTGTCAGAGAGGTGCACTCAGGGTCAACTGATTTAATGCAGTCATGGAAGAAGCCAATAGTATTGACTTCCCATAAATAGGATTGAGTGAATTGCCAGGGATGCTATGTGGATCAAAACTTCCCCATAGGGAGATGGGAGTGGATTCAACTCTCAGTCCTTCCATCCAGCTCTGGGTCACTGACCTTTATGGCTTAGGAAATGCAGGGAATACAATTGCCAACCCTGATCAGACATAGCCCTGGAGATGTCATCACATGACCTATATCTGCCCCATTCCCCCTGTCATTGACCAATCAACATCTGGATCCACAAGGTGGCCTTTCCATGGCCAATCAAAAGAGAACAGGTTCTTCATGAGGTGATTGGATGATTCTTGCCCCAGTGATCTATTGGCTTTATAAATTGTCAAGCAGCCTTTTATTGCCCATTTCCAATAAGTGTCTAACTGATAAATGAAATTGTTCGAAATGTTCCATTTGAAATAGTGTTTCGAATGCCCCTAAGATTTTTATCCTGAATGTGCGCACAGCATTGATCTGGTGATGACTCTTTTAATTGCCCAAGGGTCCACGCCTATCTTAGTGTGGAATTGTGCAGTATAAACTGGGAAAAGGGTTATTTGTTCTACTGTTCAAAAGATTGTACCCAACTTATCTTGTAAGGAATATATATAGACCCTGAGATGTAGGAAGCCACATGTAATATACACTTGTGTCCAAATTGATGTCAGTGTTGTGCCTGATATGCAAGAAGGAATCTGGAGTGTTTTCACGACTTTATGAAGTAATCTTCCTTACAATAGAAGCAAGATTAATGTCTATAACTGATTCCAAGGGAAGCATGACCAATGAGATGAATCGCGAGTGTTGAAGATGCTTATTTTGCTCCTTCAGTACTACACTGGGGTCTTGCCTTCGCTTACGAGGTCAAGTTCTCTATCCTCTGATCCAGAGGTGAGAGCATTGGCTAGTTAAGGTCAGAAAGCATAAGTTATGAATTCCTGACCGGTTCCCAAATGAGATTCCCATTTTGGTATCAGCAGTGGTGCTCTAACGGTCCACAGCAGTTTGTCATGAAATTTAATGTTTATGGCTTCAATCGCAGAGCTTTCAAAAGGAAACAAGATGAGTAGATGACAGTGAATGGAATAGAAACATATATGAAAAGGCTGTGATAATGTAGATGGGATTGAGAGGAGACTCCGTAAGTCCACAAGATGGATATAGGCCAAATGTAGGCAAATGGGACTAGTTCAATTTAGGAAACCTGTTGGACCTGGACGAGTTGGGCTGAAGGGTCTGTTTCTGTGCAGTGTTTTCTATACAATATTCCACATCATTTGAAATCTATCTCTGTTGACATGGCCTGAATTCCCATCAATAGGCATCAATTCCATATTTTTTTGTAGGGCAGGGGAAGTTTGTAATGCTCTGCTTTTTTGAGGTTTAGAACTTTGATTATTTGCAACAAAAGAATACAAGAGAGTCTGGCATGAGTATCAATAGACAATAAGCAGAGATTTGGAGAGAGGTGGGGAGATAGCTGAAGGCATTGTCAAAACGATAGAAAGAAGAAGCAATTGGAAAAAGGCAATGAGTAGGTAGGGTTTAGGATGAGAGTTTGAGAGCAGAAACATGATCACTGAAGTCTCAGGAAAGAACAGACGTGTGTTTTAAAGAAGAAAATGCAATCGGAAGGAAATGTTACCAGTGTGAACCAGCTTGAAAATGAGTAAATATTGAACATGATATGAAGAATTTAATGTGTAGCATTAGCAAATACTTTGAGGCTGACTAGAATGGAACTTAATCTTTTTAAAGTAATTAATTCTGAAAGTAATTTGTTTAAGGGAAAGCAATTTAACTGTAATTTGTATCGGTTATAGATACCATTTCAGGCTTGATCCTGGATTTAAAAACTTGACTTTCAGAAATCCTTTACATGAAATGATTAAATAGAGAGGAGCATTGTTGCATGAATGGTGTCAGAAAGGTAGTGAAGACAGTCAATATGTGTTGGGTCTGAAAGATCAGTTGTCTTGATTCAATGGCTCTCTTACCAAGACTCTTTCAGTTGGCTCAAATATACATTTTGTCAAAGCTTTTCATCTTGCCGTCATCAGGGCAATTCACAAGAATACCAAGGTAGAGGTGAACAACATAGAGTCATAGAGTGATACAGCATGGAAACAGACCCTTCAATCCAACCAGTCCATGCCAAACATAATCCCAAACTAAACTAGTCCCACCTGCCTGCTCCTGGCCCATATCCCTCCAAACCTTTCCTATTCATGTACCTATCCCAACGCCTTTTAAACATTGTAGTTGTAGCCACATCCACCACTCCCTCTGGAAGCTCATTCCACATGCAAACCACCCTCTGTGTAAAAAAACGTTGCCCCTCATGTCTTTTTCAAATCTCTCTCCTCTCTCCCTAAAAATGAATATATTTTTTAACAGATACTGATTGGTTGGCAAGTGGGCTCTATTGGTAAAGTGTTTTTTTTCCTACTCATTTGTGGGATGTGGGTATCAGTGGCTGGTCAGTATTTATTGCTTTGCAGCATGCACCAGTTAGATGATGACTGACAGTTAACTGCCAAGCTTTGTTTAAATTTTAAACCGGGCAAGTTACCTCCGACTGGTCCAAGCTGATCATTGATCAATGCTTTGCAGACAGAAAGAACATGTACACAGACCATGCCTGGTTCATTCCTAAGGGAAATACCTCGGCAGTTATCCACCAGTTATCGTTTTAAGAGGTGCATTCTCCATAGCAATGCCTCTACCACTTGCTGGCCAATCAGTGCACTCTTTTCTCATGTCGTATAAGCCGTGTTGTTCCACTTTTACAGTAGTAATTTTCCGGAATATCCTGATGAGTGCAAGATGCAAAGCTTGAATAAAATGTTTTTTTTTCAGCAATACTCGATATCTGCTGCCAATTGATTATCTTTTGGAATTTTGTAAAATGCGGTGATCTTATTGAAATAAGGTTCTGAAGAGGCTGACAGGATAAATGTTAAAATGTCTCCCTTTGGAGAAAAATCTGGAACGAGGGGACACTGTTTAAAACTAAAGGGTCTCTTGTTTAAGACATCAATGTGGAAGAGTTTCTTCCTCTGAGGGTTGTCAATGTTTTGAATTCTCTTCCATAGAATGGTAGATCGTTGAGTATATTGGAGGTTGAGTTAGATTGTTGATTCGACAAAGGAATTCAGGGTTCTGGGGTGCAGACAAGAAAGTAGTATCAAGCCCACTGTCAAATCAGCCATGATCTTATTGAATGGAGCCGCAGGCTTGAAAGGCTGGATAGCCTACTCCTGCTGTTTCTTATGGTTCTCGACAGTCAAACGGCCTTCATATTCATGAGATGTAAGGAAAGGAGAGAGGAGAGAGATTTTAAAATAGATGTGGGGCAAATTGTTTTACACAGAGGGTGGTTCGCATATGGAATGACGTTCCTGAGGAAGTGGTGGGTGTGGATACAACTACAACATTTAAAAAACGTTTTGGATAAGTACATGAAGGCCACTGGCCGTCTGAAGGGTTCTGAACCAAAGAGTTGGAAGGAAGACTTCTGTTTTTTAAACTGGCTCATCCAGAGATCTGAATCTAGAATTTTGCCCTCGATCCACATGTGAGTGAGATTTAACATTCCATCCATTTATCTTCACTTCTGCATGATTTCCATGAAAGGCAGGGCATCTTGACAATGACAGTGAATTTGGAAATGCTTCAACAATTATCAGGCAGATGTAAATTTGTACATTTTTATTGATTTTCGTGAGCTGTTGAATAGGTCAATAAATGCTGTACATAAGTAACCTGATCCTAATTTCTCTATTGAGCTGCTGATATCCAGTTTCTGTAATATATTTAGCTGGACACGTAGAACTCTTCATCTGATACCTGGTTATGACATTGGTTAGGTGAGAGAGTTAGCCTGCCAAGTTACTTGTCAACTGTAAAAGACCACAAGCATGAAGAAATTCTTGCCTCCCCATTTTTCGTCCTTTTATCTCCCCCTTGTTTTGTGCCATCTCTTACCATTTACCTTTCTTTTAATGTGGTTCCATTGACAGCAAATAAAATCTTCCAATAGCTTATCCAGCTTACCATTCATGTATGTGCCTGGGCAGTCGACTTGACCATTCAGAGCATTGTAATTTTTCCGGATTGCATTGACCATTCAACATGAAAGCATGTAAAGGTTGAGGCAAAGGCCTTGGGGTATTATCACTGGCCTGTTAAATTCAGAGACCCAGCTAATATTCTGGGGACCCGCGTTCGAATCCTGCCACAGCAGATGGTGAATTTGACTTTAATAAGGAAAAAAAGGAATTAAATGTCTCACGATGACGATGAATTCATGGTTAATTGTTGGAAAACCTCTTCTGGTTCACTTTTCTAAAGGGCATTAAAGTGGTTGTTGCTTAACTGCCCTCAAGGATGGGCAATAAATGCCGACCTAGCCAGCCATACCCTCATCCCATGAAATGAATAATGAATAAGTTGGGTTGGCTCAGATTACCATCACAGGCAGAAACTCTAGCTATCTCAACAAATGCCCCATGTTAGGTGAGCTAGTGCAACATTGATCAGTTGATTGAGCTTAGGCCTTATGTCCAACTCCTGACAAGCGTCCCTGAAATTGACCACAGTCTCTGCAGGTCAGCAGTGTAATGTCTGTGATTATTTGCTAAAATACAGAACTTGAATTAACACAATACCACTACTGTCCTTGGGATCTATGACTCTGTCCAAGTGCTTCACAACCTATGAATTACAACTAAACTGTAATCACTGTTAATATTTAAGTAAATCTGGCAGCCAATTTGCTAGATGCCTCCCATGACAGAGGTAAATGGAAAGTTAATCTGTTTTGATTGGGTTGGACAAAGGATCAATTTTGGTTTAGGGCACCAGAGAACGTATCTGCTCTTTTTCTTTGACTATTACCTGATCTTTTATGTCAGTCTGAACTGCCTTTCTCCATCATGATTAACATGCCAGCCTAAAGGTGGCAGAGTGACCAATTCAGTCTGCCCTCTATGCTGCAAGTGTCACCCTAGATATTTGGGGGCTCAGGTTTTGAAGCCAGCCTGGCTGTGGCACAATGATTTCACCCGACTGCCAGCCAAAATATGTGTTTGTGTGCATGTGCCAATTAAGGCCAAACAGCCTGCTCACACTTGCACTGTCAGGTCTCAGAATGCCCACTCGGGTGTGGGAGGGCAGCTAACACCTTGGAAATAACACTCAGCCAGCGTTAATGACTTCAAGAGAACACAAGGGAGAGAAACAAAAATCAACAACGAATTAATCTGTTACCTCCTTCAGCCCTTCCAGAACTCGGCATCCCTTAATCCCGGTCTCGTGTGTAACGTTGAATTTCTGTCTCTTTTCCTTTTAAAACAATTCTTAAAGCCTACCACACTCATCAGGCATTTGATCAGCTCTCCTAATATCTCCTTTTATAGCTCAGTGTCAAAATGTATTTGATAACTGCTCCTCTACGTTACCTTGGGACATTTTATCATGTTAAAGGTCACTTGGAATATAAGAACAGGAGGACTTTATTTGGTGCCCCAAGCCTGTCCCTCTGTTCAAATCAGATTTTGCAACCTAACTCCATCTTTGCCCCATACCCTTTTAATCCATTTAGCTAACAAACATCTATCCATTTTAGTCTTAAAGCCACTAATTAATCTGGCATCAAATGCTGTTTGTAGAGGACAGTTCCACATTTCAGCATCCACTACTAAAAGTGTTTCCCAGTGTCATTTCTGAAAGCCTTTGGCTCTGATTTGTATGTCCCTAATCCTAGATTTCCCCCAACTATGAGAACGAATTGGTCCAAATTCAATGTATCCTCTGCTCCCCCATGTATTTTTTTTAAATGCAAGCTGTTGCAATGGGAAATAACATAATGAGAGTGAAGTTCAAATGAATTGCAGAGGATTGTGCTCAAGAGCTTGTTGTCTTGTGCCTTGATCAATCACCACAGTGGCTGGCTGAATTTCGAAACAGGTTCCGTCAATGCAGGAGCGAGTTTATTCAGTCACTAATTGGATCCTGCTGCACAAGCAGAATGGAGTCACTGATGGACTGCATACAGCACATGTAACAAACAGCAGTTGCTTACTTTGGTCACATTCCAAAGTAGATTTTAACAGCGAGCTGGCCTGCAGCAGATGCCACAAAGCAAAGGGGACAGTGTCATCGCAGTAGCCAGTGCAACGTCATTCCTGTTGGAAATGATAGAGGGTGTCTCTCCAGGTAAGATAGTTTGTGCAGCATTATTTTGCATGCGGTCCACTTTTTGATCCATATAGAACCTCCCTTGGGATGGAAGTGTGTAAACCATTTAAAAACATTGTTCATCCATACACTGCTTCCCTTTAAAAGAATTCTAAGCATGCATCTCTCCTTTCAAAGTTTTGCGTGTTGATCCCTGATGGGTTGTGTGGAACACAGTGACAGGTAAGGGACGTGTGCAGACGGGATACTGCCACCATTGTGAAGCCATTTCTTTTGCCAATAAATGATTTTTTGGGGCATTTTGGCAAGTGAAATTAGTTGGACCATTACCTGATACTTTGTATCAGGAGCTTGGAGAGGCCGCACCACAGTTCCACCAGTGGGACAGGAGTGCATTTACATAGTGACAGGTTTGCAATGCACAAGTGACACATCAGATGTCGGTGTTCCCAAGATGCCATGGTACCAGAATTCAGGTTTCTTCTACTGCCCAGATGAACGGATGCAGCTGATGTTGGGAGCAGGAGACAAACTACTAATCCATCCTGTAAATGGCTCTTGGATCGTGTCAGATTGTTCCTGTGTGGTTAATGTGTGCTGCCTGGAGGTGCTGAGGTTGACACAGCTGCTGACAAATAATGGGGTTGGTTCAAATTCAGGTCACCCTCTCTCCCAGCTTCTCAGTGCAGGGCAACAACAAGTTGACTGAGATCTTCAAGACAGTAAGAACTGAAGCTGCTGGAGTCTGAGACAAAACAGCATGGAGCTGGAGGAACACAGCAGGTCAGGCAGCATCAGAGGGAGCAGGGAAGCTGACGCTTCTGGTCAACGTCAACTTTCCTGCTCCTCTGATGCTGCCTGGTCGACTGAGATCTTATCTTGGGGATCTGATTGATAATTGCAGTATACTGACGGGCCTGAGTAGAGTGAATGTGGAGAAGATGTTTCCACTAGCAGGAGAGACTATGACCCAAAAACACAGCCTCAGAGCGAAGAGAGGACCCTTTGGAACTGAGATGAGGAGGTATTTCTTCAGCCAGAGGGTGGTGACTCTGTAGAACTCATTGATGCAGAAGGCTGTGGAGGCCTTTGAGTGTCTTTAAGACAGAGGTAGGTAGGGTCTGGATTGGTAAAAGAATCGAGGATTATTGGGAAAAGGCAGTTAAATGGGGTTAAGAAACCTATCCATCTTGATCAATATGGTGGAGCAGACTTGACGGGCCGAAGGGCCTAATTCTGCTCCTATAGCTTATGGTCTTGTTCTGTGGGATCCCACAAAGTTGAAAGTACTTTTGTTGATGCCACTTAATACTTTTAGCTCCATGGAAATAGTCTGCAGCATTAAAATGCTGAGAAAAAGTATAGAAATGCTGGATATGTTAAATAGGTTTGCTTTTGAAGAAGGTTTGCCTGATTTAATAAACTGGCAAAACAAAAACCTCTTCAAGTTAGATGGAGGAATTATTTTTGGGTGGTGTTGGGAGTGAACACCTGAATATTTCAAACTGCCAAGTCAAAATCGATGCATTTTAACATTTGGTCCTGCTAATTAAACCTAGAGAGCGGTTTTGCTATTCTGGCAGGTAGCCATTTTACAGAGGGCTACATCGAGTTGATTGAAGCTGTATTTTTCTGTCCATTAACACCTTGTTGCGATATCAGATATTTCCTGATTCTACATCGGAACTCTTGTCTTGCTCTTCCTGTGATTAAAGTACACTGTGATAAATGATTTTATTTATCCGCATAGTATTGATCTGTGACACTATTGCTTGTTCAAAGACATTCCTTCTCAGAAGTGTGAAGCCCTTTAACTCTTTCAGTCTGTCCTCTCTCTCTTGCAACCTCCAGACTTTTAAAATGTCACCGCAGAATCATCAGATCACTGTAGGGAGCTTCTGACCTCATTATAGCCTTGGTCCAAACATGGACAGAAGGATTCCAGAAGTGACATGAAGATGATTGCCCTTGGCATCAAGACTATGGTTGACTGACTTTGGCTTCAAGAAGCCCTGATAAACATAGTCAGTGGGACTTGGGGATAATTCTCTCCTGGTTGGAATGATACCTGGCACAAAAGAAGATGCTTTTGGTTTTGGGGGCTAGTTATATCCAGAATGGCAGTTCCTCAGGGTAGCGTCCTAGGCCCGACCATCTTCAACTGCTCCATCAATGACCTTCCCTCCAACATAAGGCCAGAAGTGAGGATGTGCAATCATTGGTGAACAAAGTTCAGCACCATTCACAACTTCTTATTTACTAAAGCAGCCCATGTTCAAATGCAACAAAGTTTGGACAACATCCAGGCTTGGGATGACAAGTAGCAAGTAATGTTTGTGCCATGCAAGTGCAGGGCATTGCCATCTGAAATGGGAGAGAATTTAATTATCTGACCTCAATATTCAATGGCATCAGTGCCATCCTGGGGGTTATCATTGACCGGAAGCTGAGCCTTGTTAATATTGTGACTATAAGAACAGGTTAGAGGCTAGGAATTCTGCAACAAGTAACCCATCTCCTGACTCCCCAGGGCATCTACGAGGCACAAGTCAGGAGTGTGATGGAATACTCCCCACTTGCCTGGATGGGTGCAGCTCCAATAACACTCGAAAAGCTTGACACCAGCCAGGACAAAGCAGCCCCCGCTTGATTGGCACTACCTTCAATATGCACACATTCCACTCATTTCACTGACAACAATGTGTACCATCTACAAGATGATCTGCAGCATTTTCCCAAGGCTCCTTAGACAACACCTTCCAAACCCATGACCACTTCCATCTAGAAGGACAAGGGCATCAGATACATGGGAACGCCACCACCTACTAGTTCCCCCTCCAAGCCACTCACCATCTTGTGATGTGCCTTTAAGGGAGATTTGTTATGTCCTGTACGTCTTGAAGAGGCATGTTGTAAACCTGGTGCTGAGGTGTCTGCTCCATGAAAGGCAGAGCAAATAGCTTTGGGTTTTTTTAAAAGTTAGACAAAAGAAGCATGAGTGGGTGGAGTGAGGCTCACGCAGAGACCCAGGGTTTTAGTTTTTGCTTTCAGTTGTTGAAGTTGGGGTTTTGGAGGTTGAAGCCGTTAGATACAGCTTTGTCTCTCTCTCTTTCTCTCTCTTTCTCTCTCTCTGCTGCTACAAAAGCTTGAGTTCTCTCCCAGCTGCTAGATTCCTTCTGTCAGTGTTCTTTCTCCTGGACTGGAGGAGATCACAAGTGAGAAAAATCTGTTTTGCTGAATTTGTCTTTGCCTAGGGTGTGTTTATGGAATGCTGCTATTTTGGAACAGTTGACGAGTAGTCATTAAAGAATATATAATTTTAGGCATTTCTTAACTTTAACTCTCTGCCAATTCTCTTTTGTCTGTTTGTCTGTACTTGAACAGTGGAGTCAGAATAAAGTGTGTTTTGCTTAAAGCCTAATGACAGATCAATCAAATCACATCTGGAACACAGCGCCTTGCACTTGCTTTTAAACAAAATAAGTTACGGTCTAGGCCATCTCCTTGATATGTTTTGAGGGGTTTTGGTCTGGTCCATAACAATCCTGACTTGGAATTATATCGCCATTCCTTCAGCGTCACTGGGTTAAAGTCCTGGAACTTCCTCTTTAATGGCTTGGGGGTCTACTTAACACCATATTGACCGACTGCAGTTGTTCAAGAGGACAGCTCAGAACCACCACAAAGTGGTATTGTTAACAAAGTCAGATATTAAAGTGGCCGTGAACTGTGATCTATGCCTTCCACATTTCCCCTCCGTTGACAGTTCTGAGGCTTAGCAGAGGACAGTTGCTGACTGCCATAATTTGCATGAGTGAGCTTATCCAATATATTTGCCTCACTGCAAACATTGGAGTTGCTAAAGGATGGAGTCGTGCCACCACTGGACCCTTTGATAAGCACGGAACCTTGAGTCAAAGTCTGTGGATGTCCCACACGACCATGGCAACATCAGGGATTGGGTGGAGGGGTGGGGGGAGCTGGTTAGTAAAGCAATTGTTTAGGGAAGATGTAAAAAATTATTTCTTCTGTTACTTGTTCCATTGCTGCTTCTTTGTGTGCTCTTATGGCTCGAAATGCGTTAAAAATATCTAGTCACAAACATGGGCAAATGCAATATTTATTGTGCTAAGAAGAACCCATGGCAATGAGGTGAGGTGGCAGGGATTGTGGAACAGTAGTGTTAATGAAACCCACTGCTGCTTCGTTACAGGTTTTTATTAAACTTCCATATTAGGAGCAGCCTCATGTTGTCCTTGCTTAGAAGCTGGAGTGGGCCATGCTGGAGGTCTGAAATTAACTGGCAACGTTGTCTCAACACTGGAATCTGGCACCGTGACCAGGGAGTATCTCTTTACCAGCACGTTATCTGTCTCAATGACAGACCATTTTTATTTATTTTACCATCTGTTTTCTTATTTTATATCCATTCTATTCACTGATGGCTCAGTGGAGCTTACAAATGTTTCATTTAAAGTTCAGTTGGTGGCTGACCACACAGGGTCCTTTTTTCATTTACAGCCTTGAATTTTCTAATGGGGATTTTGAGTGTAGATCAGAGGTTTACTGTGAAAAAAAGACTGATTTCTACCACAAACATGGTCACATGGTAATTATTTAAAAGTTGCCACCTTTGTAGGTTGGCTTCAATGTACATTCCTGTCACTCAATCATCCTTCTACCATAGTGGCTGGCATGAGGCATTTGATGCTTGTGCTATTTCCGAGATACACTGTAGCAATGTGTCGAAGCTACTTCCAAACCCATGATCTCTACCATCTAGAATGATAAAGACAGCAGACACATGGGAACACCACCCCCTACACATTCCCATCTGAACCACTCACCATCCTGACTTGGAAATATGTCGCCGTTCCTTCAGTGTCGCTGGGACTCCCTCTCTAAAGGCATGGTGGGTTTAACTTAACCAGATGAACTGCAGCAATTCAAGAATGCAGCTCACCATCACCTTCTCAAGCTAGGGAAGTGGATATTGCCTGCCATATCCACTTCCCAAATATCCACTTCCCATGAACATGTGTTAAACAAGTGAATGTTCTTTGAATCACTCACACTGCTCTTGAACTGTGAACAAGGAGACTGTGTGATCGTTTGCAGCAGCAGTGTGGCTCGACTTGAATCAGTGAGCTTCTCAAAACAAGCCTTGCTAATCTTGATATCAAAGAATGCCTTGACCCAGAGATAATTCAATTTGAATGGACCTCAACTCAAAATCAATGTTTTTTTTGGTTGACTACCTCCGGACAGCATCTCCCCAACTACAAACCCTTCCACAGCCAATAATTTGGAGGTAATTATGGTTCAGAAAGCCCGTTGAAGGATAATACTGTCTTTCAACCTGTAGTCAGCCTTATATTTATCCATAGATCGAGTATTAAAGTTCCTAACACAACACCACCACAGTCATACAGTTATACAGCACGGAAACAGACCCTTTGGTCCAACTCATCCATGCTGACCAGACATCCCAGTCAGATCAGGTCCCATTTGCCAGCATTTGGCCCATATCCCTGTAAACCCTTCCTATTCATGTACCCAACCAGATGCCTTTTAAATGTTGTAATTGTACCAGCCTCCACCACTTCCTCCGGCAGCTCATTCCATACACACACCACCCTCTGCGTGAAAAAGTTGCCCCTCAGGTCCCTTTTAAATCTTTCCCCTCGCACCTTAAACCTATGCCCTTCTAGTTTTGGATTCCCCTACCCTGGGGAAAAGACCTTGCCTATTCACCCTATCCATGCCCCTCATGATTTTTTAAACCTCTATAAGGTCACCCCTCAGCCTCTGATGCTCCAGGGAAAATAGCCCCAGCCTATTCAGCCTCTCCCTGTAGCTCAAAGCCTCCAACCCTTGTAAATCTTTTCCAAAACCCTTTCAAGTTTCACAACATCTTGCAGTTAGTGTGTAGTGTTCCTGCCTGGTTCCAAATTGGGAACCTTTTGTGTGTGAGGTGAGCATGATCTAGGCCCTCTTGTGGCACAGTGGTCGTGCCCCTACCCTGGACCGAGAGGCCTAGGTTCAAATCCCACCTGCTCCAGAGGTGTGTAATAACATCTCTGAACAGGTTGGTTAGAATAACAGATTTTTTAAAAAATAGACATTACAGAAACAACTGAAGTGGTTCTTTATCAATTGTTTCTGCCCTGGCTAAAGTGGGACATGAACTCCAACCTTCTGACTCTACCATAGGACTACTCCCCCTGTGCATTCCATTCTCTGTCATCTACTATCCCTGGCGGTCTCCCAGCCAACATATAACCAGGCCTGAGTCTGCTTAGCCCCCAGGACCAGACATTTTCAGACTAGTTCGGCTGTAGATAAAATTATTTTTCTAAATTGCCCTTGTCAGACATGTTTCCACTCTGGGACATGTCTTACTCAGGGCCTTCTTACTCAGAGATAGGGGCACTACCACACATCACATTTCTGTCTTCATGTTTCCTTATGTACTCTAGTGAAACCCCAGTTAATGTACATGATTTACAATTAAAATACAATTAAAAGATGAGTACGGTCACTTCTTAAGTTTAGAGTGAGACCGGTGTACATTTCTGTCATGGGTGAAATTTTAACTCACTCCAAACCCTTTTCAGTCACAGAGTTAAAGTCTGGCCTAGTTTAACATAATTCTAGGACATTCAGGTTTTTTTTTCCCTTTGGCATGTTTTTTTTTGAGCACTCGCAGCAGAATGTGTAAAGGCAAGATCTGTTGTTTTGTACTTTCACACTGTTGTCCTTAGAGAATGGTACGAAGTGGTGGAAGGATTTGCTAGCTGATTAACAATCTGACAGACGGTGACATGAAGATTCCTTCCATAGCCTGAACAATATTTATACCAGCTGAGGGTTAGGGGGGTGTAATCCTGCTGGAGGGGTTTTATATCCGTTCTCAACCATACCACAATGGAGGGGCACCCTCACTCAGAGGATGTTCAATTTCAATCCCACAGCTCTTTTTCTTTAATCTAAAATCCTTCATCGTCCTGGTTCCTTTGACCACTGGAAAAAGTCTGTTTCCTCTGTACTTTTATCTCCTCATTCCCAGGAGCAGCCAAGTGAATCTGCATGCTCCCTTTTTACTGTTACCTTAACATTTTTTCTGAACTGTGGAGTCCAAACCTTTGATCTTGTTCACCTGCACATCTGCTAATGTGGTATATTGTATCCGCTGTTCCCGATGTGGCCTCCTCTACATCAGGGAAACCAAGTGGAGGCTTGGAGACCGCTTTGTGGAACACCTATGCTCGGTTCGCAACAAATGACTGCACCTCCCAGTCGCGAACCACTTCAACTCCCCCTCCCATTCCGCAGAAGACATGTCCATCCTAGGCCTCCTCCAGTGCCACAATGATGCCACCCGAAGGTTGCAGGAACATCACCTCATATTCCGCTTGGGAACCCTGCAGCCCAATGGTATCAATGTGGACTTCACAAGTTTCAAAATCTCCTCTCTCCCTACTGCATCCCAAAACCAGCCCAGCTCGTCCCCGCCTCCCTAACCTGTCCATCTTTTCTCTCACCTATCCGATCTTCCCACCTCACTAACCAAACCCCACCCCCACTTCCTACCTACCAGCCTCACCACCGCCCCCTTGATCTGTCCGTCTTCCCTCAACTGACCAACCCCTATCCCAACTCCCCACCTACACCCACCTTTACTGGCTCCATCCCCACCTCCTTGACCTGTCTGTCTCCTCTCCACCTATCTGCTCCCTTATCCATCTTCCATCCGCCTCCCCCTCTCTCTCTATTTATTCCAGAGTCCCCTTCCCCTCCCCCATTTCTGAAGAAGGGTCCAGGCCCAAAACATCAACCTTCCTGCTCCTCTGATGCTGCCTGGCCTGCTGTGTTCATCTAGCTTTACAACGTGGTATCTCTTTGCTCTGACAGAATGTTTTTGCAGCAATTCACCAGTACATCTGAACTTGGACAGTTAGGATAGGTCAAATGGGCTCCTTCTATACTGTAATATGCTGTGGTTGTGAATGTACTTTTTTTTAAAAATGTATTCATTTTGTGAGTTGTGGGCATGGTGGGCTCGGCCCAGCATTTATTGCCCCGTCCCTAGTTGCCCCTTGAGAAGGTGGTGGTGAGCTACTTCCTTGAACCGCTGCAGTCCATGTGCTGTGGGTTGACCCACAATGCCCTTAGGGATGGAATTCCAGGATTGTGACCCAGCGACAGTGAAGGAACGGCGATATATTTCCAAGTCGGGATGGTGAGTGGAGGGGAACTTGCAGGGGGATGGTGTTCCCATGTATCTGCTGCCCCTTGTCCTTCTAGATGGAAGTGGTTGTGGGTTTGGAAGGTGCAGTCTGAGGATCTTTGGTGAATCTGTGATAGACAAATGGGAAATGAATTCTGATGAATGGACACGCCTGAAACAACATCAGCCTGTCATTTGCTTTCCCTGATTACACTATAGATCAACCTGCACCTTTGAGTTCAATTATTGCTGACAGTGGTCCTTTAAGAAATGCGGTTGGCCAATGCACAATACCTACCTCTTCATTCTAATTTATAGGGTAGTAAATAATGTATTAGACTAGCCTCGTTATTTAAACCTTGTGGGTTCAGTGAGTGTGTCATACGTCAGTAACAGCGATGAACAAATTGCACAAAACGTGAAAGCAGGTGAAACAGTAATTGGGACTAAGCTCATGATTGTCTTGAGGGGAGATTTTTTTTTATTGCCTATTGTATCTCACCCTTGTACTACGCATGATTGTTTAAGTTAATGCTCAGAGATCTTTGGTCAGCATCCACTTGTAAAACCCTCTCCTCAGTGTCATGGCCTCTTTCGAGAATGACGGGATGATACAGTAACCTCATGCTTTTAGATAGAGCTGCCGGTGTTCCAGGATTATCCTGAACTATTGGGTTAAAGGTTAATCTCCGAGATACTGCTGCAAGCAATCCCGGAGGAAGAAATGAATGGAGGTGCTCAAAATAATCTTTCCATTTTCTTTTAAGACTTCTGGCTCACTGGCTGTAAGAAAGGTTAGAGAGAAAATGGATGTTTGGCAGTCACGCATCATCCATTCAGGTCAAGAAAATACTCGATTTTCCACCTGGCTGTGGGAAGGCAGGGCTCTGTGAGATGACCAAGGTTGATGTGCTCAGAGGTCAGACATCATCTGATTTAAGTTCCAGGGTTATGCCAACCTGAGTTGGCAGCTCTACTTCTGAAGGAATCTGGGGTCAACCATATACAAGGGAGAGCTATCCCCAATGGCTTTTTAGGCTCTTTGCCTCAAGGAGCTCACCTGAATGCAACAAGTTAAGGCAATGGGCTTAAAAGCAGAAAATGCTAAGCGATCCATGCTGACAAGGAAAAAAGATTGTGCAAACACACAGAGGGCAGAATTGAATGCCATCCCTCGCAGCAACATTTAATTGGGCAGGAGGGTGCCAGGTGGTGACGTTGTCACTTTCCTCCCAAGTCCTGCTGTCAGTTGACATCCTTTCAGTGGCTCATGCCCAGGGGTAGGTGCTCAACCTGCCACTGCTGGGATTTACCCAGGGGTGGGCAAGGACTTGCCACATCAGATTCTACAAAAAGTACAGGGGCAGGGGGAGAAGTTTCAGGCCTCCTGAGGATAGGTTTGGTGAAAGCCATGGCCATATACGGCACTTCTGCCAAACGTCTAACAACGTTCCAGAGGACAACCGGGAGAAACCCAGGAGGAAGGCAAAGGTGTACATGTCATGGTCTAGGGTGGCATGGTGACTCAGTGGTTAGCACTGCTGCCTCACAGTACCAGGGACCTGGGTTCAATTCCACCCTCGGGTGACCGTCTGTGTGGAGTTTGCACGTTCTCCCTGTGTCTGCATGGGTTTTCTCCGGGTGTTCTGGTTTCCTCCCACAGTCCAAAGATGTGCAGGTTAGGGTGGATTGGACATGCTAAATTGCCTGTAGTGTCCAGGGATGTGTAGATTAGATGGTTTATAAGGTGATGGGCCTGGATGGGATGCTCTGAGGGTCAGTGTGGACTTGTTGGGCCAAAGGGCCTGTTTCCACACTGTCGGGATTCTATGAAAGTTTCAAATCTTTTCACACAGTGTCCACTCAGAAGCACCAACTGTGCAGGATTACCAATGAACATTTGATACATTGGTGCCAAGCTGTGGATCTTGGTAGCTTTTGCTTGCTGGCAGAGAAAGTGCCAACCTGGTTGGAACTGCACAACTGGACCAGGGCATCATTCTATTCCTTTTTTTTTATTTTTGCTATATTAAACGCCAGGGCTATGTTTCTGGGGAAATGCTCATGTCTAGGATGTTACAAAGTCTTGTGCTGGTACATGCTTTTAATGACTGTCAGCGAATGCAAATTCAGCTCTCTCAGATAGTCGAGCTCAGCAAATCCTTAATGCCAGATCCCTTAAGGAGGACATCAGCAATTTATGTTATTACTAGAGGGGGAGGGGGGGACATCGTTTAAAGAAAAATAGAAGGGAAGATGTGTTTCATTTCTTTGCTTCTGCAGAATGCACTCTGAATCGGTTTGGCAGGAAAGTAAGCATCTGGGCTCTGTCAGTTTTGCCATGCTGTATGCCAGTCTGTGCTGCTCCTGAGCCTTTTGTTCTCTCACTGGTAGTGTTGCCAATTCTGGTTCACTGCGTTATGATTACTTTGACCAGAGGTGCCTCGAGTACAGATTATCGACCATTTATTCAGAGAAAGCATCACTCCAGTCGAACTGAAGTAAGACTCTGAGAATTTCATTGTTTGTTTCTGTACCATTTTGGTATGTTGGGTATCCAAATTGCAATCCGTGAGGATCAGATGTCCATTCCATGGCACGCGTTAATATCGACTTCAACCCATCAAGTGTCATTTAGCGAAAACAGAAATTGCTGGAAAAGCTCACCAGGTCTGGCAGCATCTGTGGAGAGAAATTGGAGTTAACATTTCGGGTCAGGTGACCCTTCCTCAGAACTCATGGTAGTGAGGAAAATTTTGGTTTTTGTGCAGAGGATAGGGTGGAGGGGGTGGGGGTAAGGTGTAAATGAGAGGTGGAGATAGGGCCCAAAGAGAGAGAAGAGCAGCTGGATAGACAAAGGAGTGGATAACAATCAGGCTGGGAGGGTGAATAGTTGTTAATAGGGACTGTTAGTGACTGATAACGGGTGGGGTGTAATAGCAGGCTATGTGATAACAAGGCCTGGTGTGTGGGGGAAGGGGCTAGGATGTGGGAGAGTTTAGGCCCTAAAATTATTGAGCTCGATATTATTGAGTCCAAAAGGTTGCAGAATTCCCAGCGGAAAATGAGGTATTGTTCTTCCAGCTTACTTTGAGCTTCTCTAGAGCACTGCAGCGAGCCTGAGACAGAGATGTTGGCCAGGGAACAGGGTGGTGTGTTAAAGTGGCAGGCAACTGGAAGCTCAGGGTCATTCTAATGGGTAGAAAATAGATACTCTACGAAGCGGTCACCCAGTCTACGCTTCGTTTCCCCAATGTAGAGGAGACACATTGTGAGCAGCAAATGCAGTAGGTTAGATTGTGTCAAGGATCATTTAATCTTACCATGGCCTGGCACTGTTTTGTGCCATTACTTACCAGTGTCTGGCACCTCCGCGTGGCTCAAGCCTTTCTGAATCCAAACCACCTTGGAAATGTCTTTTTTTAACACTAATTTCTTGTTTGTACCATGCTGCTGACAGATTCCTGCTGACACTCCTCTTTAGCGTGCACAATGTTCATATGGAGAAGTCTGCTCTTCTACTTTTTCCCTATTTAAGCCTTCCACTCTAATTCACTCTAACAAACTATTCCTGAATGTTGGAAACCTGACACAGATCTAATTCTTATCAATCTTTCAGCAAGCTGACGTGACCATTTTGACAGTCATCTTTGGGTTTGGCCCATTCTGGTGCAATACTGCACATCGCGTAATTATTTTATGAACCAAATAAAGAGAGGGATAGACAGATGCTAAGAAGAGGAGCTAGCTAGAAGCAGCAGTTTTGGGCCCCTTATCTAAGAAAAGATATCATTTCATTGGAGGCAGTTCAGAGAAGGTTCACTAGGATGATCCCCAGTATGGAGGGACTGTCTCATGAGCAAAGCTTAAACTGGTTGGGACTCTACTCACTGGAGTTTATAAGAATGAGAGGTGATCTCATTGAAACATAAAGGGGTTTGACAGAGTAAATGCCAAGAGGATGTTGCCCCTCATGGGAGAGTCTAGGACCAGAGGGCACAGTCTCAGAATAAAGGGCACCAATTTAAGATTGAGATGAGGAGGAATTTCTTCTCTCAGAGGGTTGAGAGTCTTTGGAACTCCTTGCCACAGAGAGCTATGGGGGGCAGAGTCCTTGAGTACATTTAAAGCTGAGATAGATTCTTGGTCACTAGGGGAATCAAGGGTTATGAGAAAAATACAGGAACGTGAATGTGAGGAATGTCGGATCAGCCATGATCCTACGGAGCAGACTCAAGGGGCTGAACAGCTTACTCCTGTTCTTTTTTTTTCATGCTCTCGTAGTCTAAGGATACATCTCAGAGAAGCTTTTCCAAGGCCGATTATCTGATCGACATTGCTGTGTACACATTGGCTGCTGTGTTTCCTACATTGCGCCAGCAACTCACTGCCCTTCAAAAAGTACTTCATTGGTTATGTAGCACTTGAAAACAATGAAGTGGTTGATTTGAAGGACCGCTGTTGGAGCTCTGTGTAATTGTTGTTATCTGCGCTGTGGGAGCAGAACTGCACATGGGCATTCACCATCGACCTGGAAACGATGCCAAGTCATCAGCTGGGAAAAAGCCTTCAATCTTGCGATTTCATGTTAACAGACAAGGCTCACTGTGAGGCTGTCAGTTCCTCCACGTGACCTTGGTTCACTTGATTTAATTTCAGAGATGAAGGGCTAGTCTTGAGGGACATTGAGCAGTTTAGGACTACACTCTTCGGAGTTGAGATGAATGAGAGGGGATCTAATTGAGGTCTACAAGATTCTAAAGGGGATTGACAAAGTAGACATAGAGAAGATGTTCCCTAACGTGGGGCAATCTAGAATGAGAGGTCAACATGTTAGGATCAGAGGTGACAGATTTAAAACAGAGAAATTTCTTCTCTCAAAGGGTGGTGAATCCCACAGTGCCATGCAGTGGAAACTGGGACATTGAGTAAATTTAAGGAGGAGACGGACAGATTTTTAATTAGTAATGTAGTAGAAGAGTTATGGGCAAGAAAGTGGAATTGAAGCTGAGATGAGATCATGTTAAATGCTGGAGCAGGCTCGAAGGGCTGAATGGCCTACTCCCGCTCCTAGTTGTGTGTGATGTGACGACCAAGAGCGAATGTAATATTTAATGTGATGAGGTCAGTGGCTGTACAGTCGGATTTTTGTTTTCCTCCTTTCGGAATTGTGTTCACTGGGACCCTGTGAGGTGATTTGACTCCGGCAAAATGTTGCTCAGCCAAATCTCGACTCTTTTTCTCCTTCCTGGCATAATTAGCACACAAATTAATTAACAACTAATTAACTAAAGGTGTTGCAAATTAAATTATTGTAATCACCGACTAAAGCATACAGCTGTACCCTCATTCAATAGCGATGAACTGTGCTCTTGTGTCATTTTGAGGCCTCGGTTTGCTTTAAGATTTGCACTTGAAGCTTTGCATTTGTGCGTTGTTCAACACCTAGGTGTGTTTTTTTTGTTGAAATTTGCTTTTTGGGGCCCACAAATTCTTTCATCGAGAAGAAAGTGTGAAGCCTGGCCTAGAAAGTGCCCCTTCCACTGCAGGCTGTGATGAGTAATTTCAGTCTGCCGCATGACTTCTGTAAATCTGCAGTTATTGTTGATTGCACAGCAGAGAAAAAAGTTGTCAACTTTCCTGACTCACTGATGTGGAGATTGAGGTAACTTGCCAGAAATCAAGAGACTTGACTCCAGATGTGAGTACCAAGTGCAAAGAGACTAGAAATGAAAAGAAAACACAAGGTAGGTGGGGGAAGGCGGCACAGTAGCACTACTGCCTCACTGTGCCAGGGACCCAGGTTCAATTCCACCCTCAGGCAACTGCCTGCATCGAGCTTACACATTCTCCCCATGTCTGCATGGGTTTCCTACAAGTGCTCCAGTTTCTTCCTACAGTCCAAAGATATGCAGGTTAGGGTTGCTTGGCCATGCTAAATTGCCCAGAATGTGCAGGTCAGGTGGGTTAGCTATGGGGACAGGATGGGATGCACTTCAGAGGGTCAGTGAGACTTGATGGACCAAACAGCCTCTTTTTGCACTGTAGGGATTCTGTGATTCTACTGGATAGGGCCTCACATTTTTCACTTCATCTGAAAGACCAGATGAGCAGCAGGGTGTCAGCTTAGCTTGTGGCCCTGAGCCTCTGGAATGGGTTTTGAACCCACAATTCTCTGGCTCAGGTAAGGACACAACCCACTGTGCCACAGATGAGAAACAAAAACAGAAATTGCTGGAAAAGCTCAGCAGGTCTGGCAGCATCCATGCAGAGAAATCAGAGTTAATGTTTCGGATCTAGTGATTCTTCCTCAGAACTCATGGTAGCTAAGAAAGTTTTGGTTTTCACGCAGAAGATAGGGTGGGGGGAAGGAGTAACCAATGGGTGGAGATAGAGCCCAAAGAGAGAGAAGAACAGTTGGACAGACAAAGTAGTGGATAACGATCTGGCTCGGAGGGTGAATAGCTGCTAATGGGGACTGTTAATAGCTAAAAATGAATTTTATATAATGACAGACCATGTGATAACAAGGCCTGATGTGTGGGGATTGGGGTAAGAACATAGGAGAAGCTGAAGTTGTTGAACATGATATTGAGTCCAGAAGGCTGTAGAGTTCCCAAGCAGAAAATGAGGTGCTGTTCTTCCAAGCTGGCACGGAGCTTCACTGGAGCACTGCAGCAAGCCTTTTGGTCAGAGATGTTGGCCGGGGAACAGGGTGGCATGTTGAAGTGGAAGCCCAGGGTCTTTTTTTTTTTGAGGACAGAACGTTGGCGTTCTGTGAAGCAGTCAGCCAGTCTATGCTTCGTCTCCCCAATGGGGAGGAGACTACGTTGTGATGAGCAAATACAGTAGACTAGACTGTGTGAAATGCAGGTAAAGTGCTGCTTCAGATGAGAGCTGTCTTCATTCATCTCGGTTGTGATGACCAATAGGCCAAGCTGTGTGCCAGTGCTGGCAACTTCATGATTGCCACTGGAAAGTGTGTGCAACTAGTGGATGAGAAAGGGTTAAACCTTGGGTTGCATGCCAGGAATGGAGGTTGGGCTGCGATATTTGGGACACTTGCAGTACCTGTCAGACTGTCCACACATTGGGAGAACAGCGGATGAAATGAGACAGATATCTTCTGCAGAGGATGAATAGGAATGTGAATCTGGTGAAAGTTTCGTTAAGAAGAGCAGGACTGCACTCATTGGATTCCCAGGCCTGGAGAAATACAAATTGCTCGCTCTGGATTGCTTCATTCCAAACGGTAGATTTACGTTTCTGCCGGGAACCATCTCTGTCAGAATCTAACTTGACCGGTAATTGGAACTCACATGAGGTCATTGCCATTTCTCCACTCTACCCTGTTGTGAGGTTTCAATGCAGTATATGCCTTTGGGCCTAGCAACGTTGGTGTTGCTGTTCATGTTGGAATGGGCATCTTGTCTCTCTTTCACCAACTCCGCTCCCAAAAGCTCTTTTTTTTTTTTTTACGCTGGCAGTTTGTCCTGTGCATTCCACTGCCCATCTCCAGGGGGCACTCTCCAAATATGAACTGCAATACTGCCGTGCAGTGGGGGGCTTCATCGCCAAGCCTGATCCCAGCCTTGCCCAATTACCAGATTTGTGCTTTCCAACCATGATCTAATCTGAGTGTGAGGGGCACACATAGATTGACTCGCCTTCCCTTCTCTCTTTTACCTCCTTCCATTGATAGGGTATTTTTGTTTTGGCCCCCAGGCATGCCAGTCCCAGGAATCCAGGCCACACCTTATTTCATAAAGGGATACAGGTAGGGCATGGTCTTTTCTCCCCAAACTTTACCACCCAGCAGTGGGGGAAGACATTTCTCCTCCCTCCAAATCCCTCACTGATTTGCTATCCGACCCCCAACTCCCTCTCGGCTGGGTCCCCTTTCCAGATGCGATCTCTGCCACCTGCCTAAGGGCTGCCTCCATGTCTTACCGTTATGCGCTTCAAATCACTCCCCACCCTTCCTCTAATTACAGTCAACTTAAGTCAGTGCAACCTTCCTTCATTCCATTGGGTCAGAGAAGGTCTGAAATTCGAGCGGACATGTGCCAAACTGGTGCGGTTAACCATTTACAGACCGTGCTTCAGCCCTGTAAAGTTTCATTAGCCCTTGCTGCCTTCAGCCATAATTGCCTGTTACCCCAGGGTAAACTGGAGAGCAAGGGCAGTCCTTCTGACATGCGCGCTCTCTCTAGAGCGAACTGCTTTCTTAATCCCTTCCCTCTGACCTCCAACTCCAAGTGAAAAGGGCACCTGAATTTTTGCCCTTCCCAACTTTGGAACCGTGCCCATGTTGTCACCAATCCCTCCCTTGCTCTCACTCACCAACCCCTCTCCCTGTCATGATCCTTCATCTCCCTTGACCACCACCCCCCACCCCACCCGCCATCCCCTTCTCAAAGAGCCTACTGTTTCTTCCCCGCTCCATGTATGACCTCTTGTTCAATTCGGTCAGTGCCTTTACCTTGTTTTCTCCCCATGGCTCTGCAAGTTTCCCTCCCTCAATCCAGGCCCCATTTTTTTTTGAGAATCATTCATTCTGCTTCCCAAAGGAATGGACTGTAAAGTGTTCTTTTGTTTAAGAACAGGCTTGATTGTAAATTAAGCATTACCTCTATATGAAAAAAGTATTTTATTTTTTTAAAAAATTCACCTGCTCAGATATGTTGATCCTGCGAAGTGGGGCATGAACCCAGACCTTCGACCACAGAGGGTAGGACACGACCACTGCCCCACATGACCCTTTGATGTTCTTATTGTTCCTGGTATTCCCAGGTGGAATCCCATCCAAGTATAAGCCAGGCTTGGTCTCCCTTGCTGCATTGTTGTATATATTTAAGGCTGAGACAGACTTACGGAGTCTCAGAGGATTAAGTAATATAGGGAGCGGGTGGGAATTGGAGCTAAAGATCAGCCCTGGCCATGTTGGATGGCTGAGCAGGCTGGATAGGCCGAAGGGTCTACTCCTGCTCCTATACCTTATGTTCTTGTACGTTATCAAAGCTTTCGCTCGAAGGTACCTGCCTACTGGAGTGTATCGAGCTGAATTCCTCAGCCACTCCCTGGTGGAGTTTCAGATTCTCACCACTCTCTCTTGAATTCCCGACTAGATTTTTAATCAAAAACAAGCTTGCTTTGATGACCGGTGCTCCCCCAGAACTGGGAACATCTCTACGTCGACCTTCTCAAACCCTTTCCTAATCCCGAAACCCTTGATCAGGTCATCCAGGCAGAGCTGCAAACTGATTCCTAATTCACTGCTTCGTAAGCCTCTCAGTTCTGGTATCATCGTGATAAATCATTTTTGCACCTTCCCCAGTGCCTTTATTTCCTCCTTTGTAATATCAAGCCCAGGAATTGGCAAACGAATGATGATGATGATAATGATTAAGTTGCTGCAATATAAAACTTTGTCGAGTTAGAGTTGGAGCTATGACATTTTATGGCTCTGTTACACAGTGACCTTGTCTAAGTCACCTCCGAATATATTTTCTTTTCAAAAACTCACCACCCCCCAAGTCCTTTAGCATCAATCTCTGGTCCAAAAGTTTGATATAAATTAAATACTGCACAGTTGAGTCAAAATTTAATTGCTTTCCTCATGGATAGTAGCGTAGGAGGTAGTGTTACTGAGCCCCACGAACTGCCTAGGCCCCAGGGCTTGATTAATCCTCTCTGCTGCAGTTTGAACATTCTCGTTCTTGTTTGCAAATCCCTCAATGGCCTTTGCCTCCTCCCTATCTCGGTCACCTCCAGCACAGCCCTCCGAGATCTCTGCAGTCCTCCCAATTCCTGCCTTTGGGACATCCTCCGAATCCCATCGTTTCACCATTTGGTGGCTGGGCCCTTAGCTCTGGAATTACCCCACCCCCAACACCGCCTTTAAGATACTCCTTAAAATGTACCCGTTTGACCAACCTTCTGGGCCGCCTCTCCTGTTAGCACCTTGTCATATTTTGTCCGGTAATGCTCCTGGGAGTTTTACTTTAAGGACACTATATAAATACAGCTGATCTTCAGGACGCTGCAGTCAATCATGGCACATCGGGGCTACGGGGTGGTTGAGGAGGAGGAGGGGTGGGTTGCAATGCCATGGGGAAGGGTATAGTCTGCTGCTCCAAGCGCAAGTGGTCGCCAGGCTTGATTGTGGTGCCCCATGCAGTCGTACAGGCGGGTAAAACAGCAGTTGTGTACTGACTGGCCAAGTGGGTGAGATACCATGGAGGGGGGTGGAAATGTGAGCCAGAGACCAACAGGAAAAGAAGCAACTGGTGGTATCAAAGCCTCTGGCAGCTGGCTAAGGATGACGAACCGGTTTCTATCGAGGGATTTGCAGCAACTTCATCGGAACAGATGGGCACAGGGGCATAAGATTTTCTTCGCCCGTGCAAGTGTTAAGTGTGCGGCATCATTTGTTGTTGTTGTTGTGCAGCCCCACAAATGCAAGTGCTGGCACTGCGATGTTATTTGCAGATCTGTGGCAAGGAAATATGACCTCAGCCTCCTCATTACCTCAGCTGGTTGCCATACACCTGACCAAGTGTACACCACGCTTAGAAAGAAACCGAAAGAACTGCGGATGCTGTAAATCAGGGACAAAAATTGCTGGAAGAGTTCAGCAGGTCTGTGATGAGAAATCAGAGTTAACATTTCCGGCCCGGTGACCCTTCCTCAGAACTGAAGGCAGCTAGAAAGACATTGGTTTATGTGCAGAAGATAGGGGTAGGGAGGGGAAGGGGGAGGGGGTTGGGCGCAAAGGATAGGATGAAGGAGAGAGCCCAAAGAGAGAGAAGTGTGCAGTTGGATAGACAAAGGAGTGGATAACTATCTGTCTAGGAGGGTAAATAGCTATTAATAGGGACTGTTGGTGACTAACAGATGTGTAACGGCAGACTATGTGATAACAAGAGACAACACAGCGTGGAGCTGGAAGAACACAGCAGGCCAGGCAGCATCAGAGGAGCAGGAAAGCTGACGTTTCGGGTCGGGACCCCAAGACCTGCTGTGTTCCTCCAGCTCCACACTATGTTGTTTCTGACTGCAGCATCTGCAGTTCTCGCTATCTGTATGTGATTAACAAGGCCTGGTGTGTGGGGTAGGGGGCTGGGACATGGGAGAGTTCAGGCCCTAAAGTTATTGAACTCGATATTGAGTCCAGAGGGCTGCAGGGTCCCCAAGTGGAAAATAAGATGTTGTTCTTCCAGCTTGCGCTGAGCTTCGCTGGAACACTGCAGCAAGTGTGTGTGTGCCACACTTTCTGGAAACACTGGTCATTGATTCTGTGGCTACAGTAAGGAATGTGGCCTATTTTGTAATTGTTCAAACTGCACCCTTTTGTTTTGGTGCAACAACCTTACATCCTGACAAATTCTCCTTCAGAGAAATGCCACGTTCTTTATTTATTCACTTGCTTTTCCTGATTCTTTGGTTGCCAGACTGTGTGCAGATAGGATCAGAGCGACGCCAGTGCGAGCACAGTGTGTGAGGCAGTTCAGCAACGTCTCTGTAAAGGTGAACGGAAGAATTGCATTCGATGACCTTGCATCGAAACTCGAGGAGTTACAGAGAGAGGTTTGCAGTGCTATCGCCTGATTCTTCCTCCTGGTGCGGTGCGCAAATGGGGAGGCCTCTGAGCGTTTGACATACCTGGCAAATCCACAGACAAGTGCCCCTTATCCTTGAGACCAGGGGAGATAGCAGCTTAAGTGCCACCGTATGGCTCAGCCAAAGCCTGAGCTCTTAATTAAAAGTTAAAAGTCTAAAAGCATTTCACTAGGGTATTCAGAGACGAGCTGACGCCTGAAGTTTAATTAAAAATTTATTACCAGTTAATGAGCTGCTTCTCATGAAGCCATGCACCACTCTGAAGCGTTTCCTCTGAAGGAACACCCAATTACCTGGTGCTTTCTGATGCTAGTCACAGAACTATTTTGATTGTTTTCTCCATAAGAAAGGCACATTTTTGATCGTCCTGTCACAATGTTAACCCTCGCTTGGCTGAATCACCAGGCGGGCACAAACAACTGCTCACACTGCCCTCTGCTCAGTGATCCTAGCCCAGGTTGGCATTTGAGGTGGTACGAGCTCTCCCAGGCATTGGAAAGAGAGGATCTCGCCCAAGGCTCCAGCACTTGATGGGCATCTATCGCCACTTGACACATGTGGGTCAGAGCAGGATTGGGCTGGCTCATTCAATAGCCAATGAACTCTCACCGTTGGCATTGTGAAACTGAATCCATGACTTTAATGCCAACTATAACCCACTTGTTTCTATTGCAATGTCAATAGGAACCTGCTTGATTTTAAACCACTTTCTCCAGGGCAGTTAGTGATGGGCAATAAATGCTGGCACCCATTTCTGCATCCCCGAAAAGAATTTTCAAACAGCAAGCAAAAGAAATTTGATCTGAGTATATCAGATGGAATGATATCGCACAGTGTTCCTTAAGACCGTAAGACATAAGAGCAGGAGTAGGCCATTCAGCCCATCAAGTCTTCTCTGCCGATCAATGAGATCATGGCTGATCCGATCATCCTCAGCTCCACTTTCTCACCTTTTCCCTAGAGCCCTTGAGTCCCTTAATGATTAAAAATCTGTCTATCTCAGCCTTGAATTTAACCATCCAGTCTTGACAGCCCTCTGCGGTAAACAATTCCACAGATTCACTCCCTCGGAGAGAAGAAGTTCCTCCTACTTCCAGACTATCATACTATATTTCAAGTGTGCTTGCTGGTGTAATTGGGGAAAACAGTATTTCAAGATAACACTTTAATAGCCAAGGTATAGATCTTCTCCAGTCTACCCCAGGCATTTTACCTCCCTAAACTCAATCTTCTGAACATTTGAGGTCTTACCTCCATATAGTTTGATTGGTCTCAATCATTATTACTTGAAGATTTACTTATTTGACTGTGAGGAAAGGGGTTATGAGGTATGTGTCAAAATCTTGGGCCCTTCTTTTTTTATTAACACAGGATTAGGTCAGCATTTATTGCCCTTGACCTGAGTGACTTGCTCAGCAATTTCAGAGGCGAGTTAAGAATCAACCGCATTGCTGTGGGTTTGGAGTCACAAGTAAACCAGACTGGGTAAGGATGAAAGATTTACTCCTCTCTAGTACGTTAAGTTTTTGCAATACCCTCTTACAGTTTCATCATTCCTTGTACGAGCTTTCTCATTCCAGATTTGGGTAATTATTGAGTTTAAATTTCCCAATTTGCCACAGTGAGGTTTGAATGCCTGTCTCTGAACCATTAGTCCCAGTTTCTGGATTACTAGTGTGGTAAGGTAACCATTACCCAACCTCTTCCAACCTCTTCCATCAGGCAGAAGATACAAAAGCTTAAACACACGTACAAACAGATCCAAGAACAGCTTCTTCCCCCCTGTTATTAGCCTCTGAACGGACCTCTCAGATTTCAAATCTAATGTGATCTCGTTCTCTGTGCACCTTCTCTGCAGCTATGACATTGTATTCCTCGCTCTGTTCAATCACCCTATGACCTTTGGATAGTACAATCTGCCTGTACTGCTACACAAAACAAAACTTTTCACTGTACCTAGGTACATGGGACAATAATAAATCAAATCAAACCATACTCCGAGGTGTTAAGTTTGGATTCAGTTCAAATTAAGTTCATTATGAGCTACACTGGTGCCAATGGTTAGAAACTGGGGGCGATGGGTTTAAATCACGAATTCTTGTCCCACTAGTATTCTGACCTAAATGTAGCTGTTGGGAAACGTGTACTGACGTGCAATTGATCAAAGTTGATGGATCAGTTAACCTGAGGCATTTGTACCATCTCGCTAAAGTTGGTTGTAAACAGCATTGCCTTAGCCTCAGGCTACAAGGGACCAATATGGTAACATGTTGGGCTTATATAATTAATGGTAGGGCCTTGGGTAGTGCTGTCGAACAGAAGGATCTAGGGGTCAGGTCCATAATTCTTTGAAGTTTGCATCGCATGTAGACAGAGTAGTTAAAAAGGCATTGAGCAGGCTTGCCTTCATTGCTCAGGCCTTTGAGTGTAGGAGTTGGGACGTCATGTTGAGGTTGTACAGGACATTGGTGAGGCCTCTTCTGGAATACTGTGTCCAGTTCTGGTCTCCCTGTTATAGGAAGGATATAATTAAGCTGGAGAGGGTTCAGAAGAGATTTACCAGGATGTTGCCGGGTATGGAAGGTTTGAGTTATAACGAAAGGCTGGATAGGCTGGGACTTTTTTTATTGGAGCGCAGGAGGTTGAGATGACCTTACAGAAGCTTATAAAATAATGAGGGGTATAGATAGAGTTAGTTGCAGGTGTCTTTTCCGTAGGGTGGGGGATTTCAAGACTAGGGGCCATATTTTTAAGGTGAGAGGCGAGAGGTTTAAAAAAGATATGAGGGGCAATTTTTTTATAGAGAGGATGGTTCGTATGTAGAATGAACTTCCTGAAGAAGTGGTGGATGTGGGTACAGTTATAATGTTTAAAAGACATTTTGAAAAGTACATGAATAAGAGGGATATGGGCCAGGAGCAGGCAGGTGGGACTCAATTAGTTTGGGATTATGTTCAGCATGGACTGGTCGGACAGGAGGGTCTATTTCTGTGCTGTGTGACTCTATGACACTATGTTGCCTCTTCATTCCCTCACTCAGCCTCACTAAATTGGATGCCCTGGTTGTTATTGTGTTGCTGTTTGTGGGATCTTGCTGTGTCATTTAACACACTTCGGACAACGGCGACACTTCAAGTGCGTTATCGGTTGCAAAATGCATGTCATTTTGTCAGTGCAGTTATTTATAGTAGTGTCATCAATAACTTCATAGATACTTGAGAGGGGATTTGGGGGGTGGGGGGGGCGCAGGGGGAAGAGAGGATTAATTATTTGTTTGAATTTTCCATTCAAATTGGGAAGTGAGTTGGGTCTCAGTGCTCCCAAACTTTCGTTCTTTGCTTTGTCAACTCAGCAGGCACTATGGCAATGCTGTAAGGCCAAATGTACATGTACATAGCGTCCTAAATTGGTGGAAGATATGTCAAAGTATTTTGTAACCAGCAAAGCAGTTTCTAAGGTGCAATTCCTGTGCAATGTAGGCCGCACCACAGGCAAGTTTTGCATGCAACCTCTCGCAAACAGCTATGTGATGATGACCAGGTCACCTGTTGTAGTGATGGTGTTTGAGAAAGACATGTTGCTGGGCGTGGTCAATCTCTTCTGTGAATACAGTTATGGGATCTTTTACATTCACTTGAGAAGGTCGATGGGACCATAGCTCGACCACATTTTTAAGAAAAGGTACCTCTGATGGTGCAACACTCTATCAGCACGGTTTTGGAATGTCTGCTTGGATCCTACTCTCATGTCTCTGGAGAATGAACTAAACCGATAACCTGATATGAATAGGACCCGAAGAGGAAACTATTCATTCAGACTGCAGTATTTCCAGTGAAAATCTAAAGCCAGTTACGTTTGAAATTTCAGTCTTCTATAGATCCAAATTATGAGAGCGTAGTGCCAGACTCACCGATTGCATTAATATATATACAGCCTCAACCCTCGATTGGCAGCAGGGAGTAACACTGTGCTGCCAGGGCTATGTTGCATAACCTGCATCAATTCACTTTGCATCTCCGTGGTTCAGGATCTTTCACACGTGCAAAAGTTAATAGAACAAAGAAAATTTTCTACCGATTTCCCCAAGACCCTAGAAACCTGTTCATTCTAGGAGCAGGGTGAGTCGGCAGAGTTTTAATGTGCAATCGCATCACGCGATTTTTTTATGTTTTGCACCCAGTCTGATTTTGCTCTTCATATATTCCAGTGCAGACCTGCTCCTCAACCTCCCTCGAACTTCCGTTCATTTCTAACTGCTCTAAAGACTGTTGTCAAACCCTTACCACAAACAATACGCCAATATACCATTCTTTTTGCCCAGTAAATCTCACTGAAGGAAGATAGCTGGTAGTGAACAGCAAAAATGAGCAATTTTATCTCACAGGTCCTTTACAGGGTGTTGTTCAGTGCCATGTCAGTAGTTTGGAAATGTTTGATTTGAATTAGATTGACAAAGAGTAGAGTTCTAGTTATGTGCTGTATTCATTCAATTGTTCTCTGTTCAGATCAAGATAGGAACAACCCCTTCCTGATTTGTTAGTGGTCTACCTGTTTGGAGGACTGTCTGGCAAGTCTATTAGTCCTTTGATGAACAGTTGTGCTTTGAGCCTAGCTAGCGCTGATGCTAAACTGAACTGAAAGCAGGCAGATGTGTGAGCCCTTAACCTGAGGCTTGGCCTTCCCAGAATGCAGGGGTTTCCCACAATGCCCATTTGTGCATCTGGAATGCGAAATGTTCCGAAAGCATTTGTCACGTTTTCAAAGCCTGCTCATAGTAGAGATAGACACGTTGCTCCCTGAATTTTATTTTGCGACACTGTATCCAACATCTTGGTATGAATAGCTTTAATCATACTGTACAATGGATTTTGGTCTGGGGAAGACATACTACCAAACAAATGAATTAGCGGGAATTAGTTCATTATATCTGCTGCAATCTATTTTCTCTACAAGGAATATCGATTGGTCACAAAGTTCGAGACTTAATACCTTGTAGTATAAATGGTAAGTGGATTGATTCATACATCCTAACTGTGCAGAGTCAGCAAGTCACTTAATGAACACTCTGATGTCTCCCATTCATTAATGCTAATCAGCTCGGGTAATGGGCAGTACTTCTGAGTTTGGAAAGTCAGGGATGGGAAATGGCTTCTTGGCCCATCGAAGACAAATCGTCTCATTGTCAAACAAGACAGCAGCTCGACACAACTGTCTTAAGCACCGAGATAACAAGCATGGGGCTGGATGAACACAGCAGGTCAAGCAGCATCATAGGAGCAGGAAAACTTGACGTTTCGGGCCTAAACCC
>JAHRHZ010000089.1:3674198-3685668 GCA_024137785.1 Ginglymostoma cirratum | reverse complement strand
AGGGTTTAGGCCCGAAACGTCAAGTTTTCCTGCTCCTATGATGCTGCTTGACCTGCTGTGTTCATCCAGCCCCATGCTTGTTATCTCGGATTCTCCAGCATCTGCAGTACCTTTTATCTCTGTCTTAAGCACCGGCTCTTTGCTCAAGCAGCTCCAGGTTAAAACAGAGGATTTTCGTTCAGGCCAACCTGTAGAAAGTTTTCAAAAGTCAGCCGATGGTCACAAAGAAAAGAATGACATAGCCACACCCACCCCCTTCCCCACCCCCTCGCAACCCCAAACCAAAAGCAGATACCTCGAAAGCAATTCCAATCACAACTCTGAGATACATGAAAGCGAGTAGTTTAACTGAGCTGTATAGCCTGAAGCAGCAAGGAGCAAGCCCTTTAACTGGAGTGGGCTCAAACTTTAACAGCATTTTGAGGGGGATATGGGAAGGAGGTCCTGGAATCTCTTCAGAAATTTCAAATCTTGAGACTACAATGAGGAATTTGAGTCAATTATAAGCACCTTTTATGTTTCCTAACGATGTCAGTTTTGCAAGACCCTCAAAGCAGCAATAACGAGTGAGGCCACACTTGCTTGGTAATTCCCATTCTCGTATTTATCACTTCTCATTATGCAGCTCCATCATTTGGAAAATCAATCTTTTGCTTCACGTGTCAAATAACAAACACTTGCGAGTTTGTAGATCACTTCTAGCTGCAGATCAGGTTTGTTGATCACTTTTAGCTTCGGAGTCATGCCTTTACGACCCACTTGACACTTTTTTGGTTCCAGTTCTGTATCTGTTTTTGTTCAGTTATGGGATGTGGACATCACTGGCCAGTATTTGTTGCCTGTTCCTGTTTGGCCTTGAGAAGGTAGTGGCGTTATTCTCTCTGCTGTATATAATGCAAGAATTTACAGGAGAAGGGGTTTTAACACTAAGATCTGATGAGGGAATGTGGCCAAGGGATTTAAACACACAGGCAAAACAAAATCCAGTGTGCAAAAGGCTGCACTAACCTCTAACATCAGACTTCAGGGACAACTAGTTTATCAGAAATTATTTTTTAATGTGATGTCAGCATTGTTGGTAAATCCAACATTCATAGCTAATCCCTCATTGAGAAGGGGGTGGTGAGCTGCCTTCTTGAACCGCTGCAGTCCATGTGCTGTAGGTTGACCTACAATGCCCTTAGGGAGGGAATTCCAGGATTGTGACCCAGCGACAGTGAAGGAACAACGATATATTTCCAAGTCAGGATGGTGAGTGGGGGGGAACTTGCAAGGGGTGGTGTTCCCATGTATCTGCTGCCCTTCTCCTTCAGGATGGAAGTGGTCATGGGTTTGGAAGGTGCTGTCTGAGGATCTTTGGTGAATTTCTGCAGTGCATCTTGTAGATGGTACACACTGCTGCGACTGAGCGTCGGTGGCGGAGGGAGTGAATATTGAAGATGATGGATGGGATGCCGATGAAGTGGGTCGCTTTGTCCTGGATAGTGTCGAGCCGTTTTTCCTGTGTGCGTGGGATGTGGGTGTCGCTGGCTAGGCTAGCATTCATTGCCTGTCCTTAACTGGCTTGAACTGACTGGCTTGCTAGTCCATTTTAAAGGGAAGTTGAGTCATTGACATTGCTGTGGATTCGGAGTCACGTGTCGGCCAGACCAGGTAGGTCGGCAGATTTCCTTCGAGGACCAGACGGGTTTTATACAACAATCCATGGTTACATGGTCATCCATGTTTTTTTTGAAAATCCAGGTTTTCCTTTTTGATTGAATTCAAATTTCACTACCGGCCGTAGTTGGATTTTAATTTTATGTTCCCAGAACACTAGTCTGGTACTCAGGATTACGAGTGTAGTACCATGATTACTGTGCCACAGCCTCCCCCAACATTTTGAGTGTTGTTGGGGCTGCACCCATCCAGGCAAGTGGGGAGTATTTCATCACACTCCTGACTTGTGCCTTGTACATGGTGGCCAGGCTTTGGAGGGTCAGGAGGTGAGTTACTCACTGCAGGATTCAAACAGCAAAGAACAATAGAGCGCAGGAACAGGCCCTTCGGCCCTCCAAGCCTGTGCTGACACGTTTTGCCCTTCCATACTAAAACCGTCTTCGCCTACAGGATCCGTATCCCTCTATTCCCTTCCCGTTCCTGTATTTATCCAGGTGTTTCTTGAATGCTGCTATTGTGTCTGCTTCCACCGCCGCCTCTGGCAGCGCATTCCAAGCACTCACCACCCTTTGTGTAAAAAAACCTGCCTCACACATCTCTTTCAAACTCCACTCCACACCCTACCCCCCCACTGCCCACACCTTGAACCTGTGTCCCCTAGTAATTGACTGCTCTACCCTAGGATAAAGCCTCATACTTTCCACTGTATCCATGCCATTCACAATCTTACAAACTTCTATCAGGTCGCCCCTCAACCTCCTGCATTCCAGTGAAAACAAACCCAGTCTATCCGATCATTCTTCATTGCTAAAATCCCCCATACCAGGCAACATCCTGGTAAACCTTTTCTGTACCCTCTCCAACGCATCCACATCCTTCTGGTAGTGTGGTGACCAGAACTGTACACAATATTCCAAGGGTGTCCTAATTAAAATTCTATAAAGCTGCTATATTCCTAGCCTCTGATCTTCTGTAGCAGCCATTGTGGGTTTATGTGGCTGGTCAAGTTGAGTTTCTTGTCAGTGGTAACTCCCTGGATATCGATAGTGGATGTCAGGACCTCATGTGTTTGGATTCCTAATGTCCATTGACGCTTGAATAAAATTGTTCTATTTGGTGAGAAATGGTCCTAAGATGCACTCAAAAGGCCTGAATGAGGTTTTTACTTTTTGCTTTCAAAGACTCCATGGATGTGATTTACCAATGTCCCAATATACCAAGGGGTCACAAGAGAATTGCTTTGCACAAGAGTGACTCTGAACACCAGGAGATTGCTGCTGTTCCAAACATTTACTTTTTTAAGACGAGAAACCAAAGTCTTTCATTCATAACCTGAGCGTGTTGTCCGGGCTCCGCAGCACCTAACTTGGAAAGCAAACAATGCAAGTTTACTTTGCTGCAAAAAGAGAAGGTGAAAGCATCAGAAACAAATTATTTATTGAGCAGAAGGAGTCCATTCGGCCCATTGTCTCCAGATGCTAGCCATCCTCTTGGAATCGATGTGCTTCAAAATGATGGTGTACACTCTGCTGAGTTAATCTAACTGAAACGCATGGGATATTGGTGACTTGTTTTGCAAAAGCTGTTTTGAATTGCCCGCTCATCCCTTTTCTGAAATTTGCAGTCATTTGAAGGAGAGGGAACAGGAAGAGGGGAAATTGGAGAGGCAGATTGGTGGGTAGTTGGAGGGTGTTGGGGAGGGGAGACTGGACAGAACGATTGAGAGTGCCTTTCGAGAGAAGAATGGGATCATAGTTCTCCGATCTCAATGTAGGCAGCGAATGTAGCAAACTGGTGCGGTTTCTCTAAAGAGAAGGCCAAGTGAATTCATAGAAAAGTCAAGGATACTTAACAGAAGCCCAGAGCAGGGGTTGAAAAGTGTTTGTTTTTTGAACAAATATTGGTTTTCTTGAAAAATGAGCAAAACGGACTCATGGGGAGGTGATGGCCTCGGGCCTAGTGGTATTATCCAGAGACCCAGCTAATGTTCTGGGGACCTGGGTTCAAATCCTGCCATGGCAGATGGTGGAATTTGAATTCAATAAATATCTGGAATTAAGAATCTAATGATGACCGTGAATCCATTGCTGATTGTCAGAAAAACCCATCTGGTTCACTAATGTCCTTTAGGGAAGGAAACTGCCATCCTTACCTGGTCTGGGCCTACATGTGACTCCAGTCCCACAGCAATGTGGGTGACTCTTAACTGCTCTCTGGGGCAATTAGGGATGGGAAATAAATGCTGCCTAGCCAGTGACGCTCATATCCCGTGGATGAATAAAGCTGCTTCGGTGTGAGAATGTTCAGCATTTCTGTAGTTGCCAGAATCTTGGAAGGGTCCACGGTGGGAAACAACAGTTCCTTTGCTTCCTTGAAAGCCGTTAAGGTCTCCGCTCAGTGTTTCCTGGACAACGCCAAACCCACATGTAAGTGAGCTTTCAACTCAGCAACTGTAAATGAGGACAAATGACCATCTTTGAAAGTGATCAGCAAGAAGGTTTGTAATATCGCCTTGCCTGCCTCAGTTTCTTTCCCCGGGAGACCTCTCCTCACATTAATTGGAATCATCCCTAATTTGCACAGCATGCAGCTAAGTGGCCGACGGTGACTTGGTGAGATGACAGTATTTAACAAAAGGAAACACCAAGGGATTAGGAGTGCACGGTGAAGAGGAGAGCTTGTCCGTTTCGCTTAACCAATTCCTGGCTGGCGAAGGGTGACTGGAGGCTATCCCACAGCGTCGAGGGTGCCCCCACGACTCAGTTACACGAGCCTGCCTTCCTTCGTATGGACCTGAGCCATGTCAGCCAGGCAGGATCCCAGGTTTCAACCCTCCTTCTGTACAAAGTCAGCTCCGTTACAATCAAATGGGCATGTTATCTCAGTTGCTCGGCCGGAACATAGGAAGAAGGAACAAGAGAGCAGGCCACTCGGCCTTGCGAGCCTGTTCCACCATTCAATAAGATCTGACTTTAATCTCAACTCTACATGTCCAGCGATTTAATCTTTCATCCCCATGGCAATCAAAAACCTACCTCCCTTTGCCTTAAAAATATTGAAAGTTTCTCTGTCCTCTGCCTTTTGAGGAAGGGAATTCCAAAAACTCTCAACCCTCTGAGAGAAAAAAAAAGTTTCCTCACTTCTGTTTTGAAGGGCAACCCCTTATTTTTAAACAGTGACCCCCTCGTTCTAAAAACAAAAACTGAAAAAACTGCAGATGCTGTAAATCAGAAACAGAAACAGAATTTGCTGCAAAAACTCAGCAGGTCTGGCAGCATCTGTGAAGAGAAATCAGAGTTAACCTTTCAGGTCCGGTGACCCTTCCTCAGAACTGCGGAACTCAGTTAACTCCAATTTCTCTTCACTGATGCTGCCTGACCTGCTGAGTTTTTGCAGCAAATTCTGTTTTTGTCACCCCTTCAGTTCAACGTCGTTTCCACATCCACCCAGTCAAGTCCCCTCGGGATGTGATATGTTTATGCCTGATCATAACCACCTCTGTGCAGTGTGAGAGAACAGGATGAGGAAACAGTGTAACATGAGAAAATAGCCCAGATTAGTGATTATAGGCTGTAGGCCTACAGTTGGAGGCAGGTACTGCCCATGATTGGAAAGCCAGGTAACACAGTGGTAATGTTACTGGACTAATAATCTCGAAACCTTGTCTAATAATGACCTGGGTTCGAATCCTACCATGGCAACAGATAGAAGTTAAATGCAATGAATAAATCGGGAATCAAAAGCTAGCCTCAGTAATAACAATCGCAGAAGTATTCAATTGTTGTTAAATCCCATTTGGTTCACTAACGTTCTTCAGTGCAAATATTCTGCTTATCTTTACCTGGTCTGGCCTACATGTGATTGACTCTTAACTGCCCTCTGAAATGGCCTGGCAAACCATTCAGTTCATGGGCAATCCCAATTAGGGACAGGCAACAAATGCTAGCCTTGCCAACGATACCCAAATTGCATCCAAAAGCCTCAAATAAACCTCCTCGTCTGGCCTCATGCACGCAAGACAGGCACATGCATGAGATACCAGATGGCTATAACCCAACATGAATCAGCGCCTTCTCAAAAGGGTGAAGCTAATGTCAACATTTAACTAGTGTGTCACAGAAAGATCAATACCAGCTCATTAAACAAACATCATTACTGTTGGAGGTTGAGGGGGTGATTTGCTAGAAGTTAATAAAATTATGATAGGCACAGATAGAGTGGACAGTTGGAGTCTTTTTCCCAGAGTAGAAATGTCAATTACTAGGGCTCAGAGTTTGAAGGTAAAAGGAGCTAAGTTTAAAGATGTGAGAGGCAGGTTTTAATACAGGTAGTTCTCCTATAACACAATGGTTGTGTTCTTGTGTGACCTCCATGCTATAGAAAATTGTGTTATAGGGAAATCGCTGTAGAAAATCGCAATACCTGTACAGCGGAAAGTTTGTGTTATCCAAACAGCATCCAGTGTTCATCAATCATGTTACAGCCAATTTGCACTAATGAAACACGCATTATAGCAGAACAACCTGTAGAGAGAGTAGTAAGTGCCTGGAATGCACTGCCAGAGGAGCTGGTGGAGATGGATACAATAGCAATGTTTAAGAGGCATCCTGATGTATACTTGAATAGGCAGGGAATGGAGGGATACATACTGCGTAGAGGCAGAAGTTTTTTTTCCCCATTTAGAAAGGCATCATGTGTTGGCGGAGTCTCAGTTAGCCAAAGGGCTTGCTCCTGTACTGTTCTTTAAGTGCCGATCTCCTGCCTTTTCCCCATATCTCTGCACCCCATTTCTATCCTAATAACCATCCAATGCCCATCTTGAAAACCTCAATGGAACCTACCTCCCCCACATTTCCAGGCAGTGCCTTCCAGGCCGTAACTACTCGCTAGGTGAAAGAGATACATTTCACATCACATTTGCTCCTCTTGCAAATCACTTTAAAAATGGGTTTTGTTCCTCTCCCTTACTACTCCATCCACCCTACTCGTAATGTTGAAAACCTCCAACAGATCTCCCTCTCAGCCTTCTTCTCTCCAAGGAGAACAGTCCCAACTTTGTCAATCTATCCTCATCGCTAATGTTTCTCATTCCTGGAACCATTCTTGTAAATTGCTTCTGCACTCTCTCCAATGTGCTCACATCTTTCCTAGAATAATACAGCATGGAAACAGGCCCTTCAGCCCAAACTGGTCCATGCTGACTATGGTGCCCACTCAGCTAGTTCCAATTGCCCACATTTGGTCCATATCCCTCTAAACCCTTCCCATCCATGAACCTATCCAAATTTTTTTTAAATGTTGCTATTATACCCGCCTCAACCACTTTCTCTGGCAGCGCATTCCATATACGCACCACCCTCTGTGTGATGAAGTTGCTTAAATCTTTGCCCTCTCCCCTTAAACCTATGCCCTCTAGTTTTCAATTCCTCATCCCTGGGAAAAAGACTTTCTGCATTCATCCAATCTATGCCCCTTATGATTTTATACACCTCAATAAGGTCACCCCTCGTTCTCCTACATTCCAAGGAGTAAAGTCCTATCCTGGCCAGCATCTCCCTGTAACTCAGGCCTACTCATCGTGGCAACATATTTGTAAATTTTCCCACTTTAGCTAATAATCCAATTCTCTTTTGTAAGCTGCTATTGAAGATGTCTCCAGCACACTCTCTGCTGTGTAGAGACAGGGAGGAGGGGGGGGTGTCTAGGGTATGTGGAAGAATAACATTGAACATCTCAGTCCAACCCTTTCCCAAGAGGGATCTGGAGAAGCACATTCATTTCAGTTGGTAAAGCCTTAAGACTATGAGCATACGGCGCACTACAGGATTTTGCTTTTGTTAGCTGCATCTTCCACGGTCACTTTAACCAGCAGGGCTGTCAGACTGCCCACCATCTCATGGTGTGCAGATACCAGTCAGTGAACATAGCTACCCACCCCCTTTGCCACCACGTGTGTTCCACACTGAGGAGGAAGGAGCACCCATGAGCCATTTCAGCTCTGATATCCTGCTTGGCTATCTTTTCCCTCCCACCAAATCTACCTGTGGGCTTGAACTGTGCCACTCACTGAGCATTAGGTTCAGGCATTTCACCCACAGTGATTCTGCCCTGGCCCATTGGCCCCAGCGCTTCCTGGGGGTAGCTCCTCCCATCAGATTGTTGTAATTACGGCTGTGTATTCATTATTTATTGCCTCCTAAGTGGGACACTGACCCATCAGCAGCTAACACACATGTTCAGCCCTATTTTCCTCAACAGCATAGCTATTTTAACCAACCTGTTCAGGAATGTTGACACACACCTGTGGAACAGGTGGGATTTGAGCCCCTGACCTTCTGGCCCAGAGGTAGGGACACTGCCACTGCACCACCTTCCTCATCTCTGTATGCTTTTAGGAATAATTGACTTGTGATGCTGTCATCGATGTGGCTGCCTGAGGCAGCGGTAGCTACATTGAGGGAGTTCCAGTAGAACTGACAATCACAGTTTGATGAAAAACTTATGATGGATTTAAAAGAAAAATGAGCCTATTTTGTTTTAGTAGCAGACCGTAAAACTCTTCTAGTAGAGAAAGAAAGCAGAATGTTGTAACTTTTCTGTCTGTTTTAGCTTAGGTTACACTAGAAACTACCAGCGTATTGAAGGCTCAGTAAATGCCCTTCCCTACCAGCAGGTGGCAATGTTGTCAAGCATTCCCTGCTTCCAGAGCACTGGGGCAGAATAGTTTGTACCACTTTGTGTATTTTAGCCCCAGTGACTAAACTGTGAGCATCGATTTTGTTAGTTTTTAAGTTGGCTTTAACACATGTTCGAAATGTTTGCTAAGCAAATAAATCAGACTTGTCCCGTATTTATCCTAGAAAAGCAAAATACTGCAGATGCTGGAGGTCTGGAATAAACAAAACAGAGAATGCTGGAAAAGCTCAGCAGGTCTGGCAGCATCTGTAGAGAGAGAAACAGTCAAAAAGTCTGGTCAGGGGCTTTTCATCAAATACATAGCTTCACTCTCATCGAAGTGAAGCAGTTTGTTAGGATGGGAAAGGCATCATTTAAAGTGTGCAACAGAACTCCAGTGTCAAGTCTCCGTTAGACCGGGATCAACTAGATCACCTGCTGATCACTTGGTCTTGGGGCTTCAGACTCACCGAATTAATACAGTGCAGAATAAGGCCATTCAGCCCATCGTACCTGCACCAGCTCTTCAAACAGGCAACATTCCAGTACTAATCTCCTGCCATTTCCCCATGTCCCTGCACCCCCGTTTCTATCCCAATAACCATCCAATGCCCCCTCTTGAATGCCTCAATGGAACCTGCCTCCCCCACATTTCCAGGCAGTGCATTCCACACCCTAACTACTCGCTGGGTGAGAATGTTTCTCCTCACATCCCCCTCGCTTTATCACTTTCAATCCATTCCCCTCTCGTTCTTGTCCCTTTTACATGTGGGAACAGCTTCTCCCTGTTTACTCTGTCCAGCCCCCGCTCATGATGTTGAAAACCTCCAACAGATCTCCCACTCAGCCTTCTTCTCTCCAAGGAGAACAGTCCCAACTTCTTCAATCCATCCTCATCGCTGACGTTTCTCATTCCTGGAACCATTCTTGTAAATCCCTTCTGCACTCTCTCCAATGCACTCACATCTTTCCCTATAATGTGGGGCCCACAGCTGTACACAATCCTCCAGCTGAGGTCTAACAAGTGTCTTGTACAAGTTCACCATCACCTCCCTGCTCCTGTACTCTGTGCCCCTATTAATGAAGCTGAGGGCACTGTGTGCTTTATTCACTGCTCTCTCCACCTCTCCTGGCCCCTTCAATGATCTGTGCACAAATACACCCAGCTCCCTCTGCTCCTGCACCCCCTTTAGAATCGTACTCCCTGTTTTATATTGTCTTTCATGTTCTATCAACCAAAGTGCATCCCCTCACATTTCTCTGCGTTGATCCTCATCGTTCACCTCTCCACCCACCCCACCAACTTGTCACAGAGTCATAGAGATGTACAGCACAGAAACAGACCCTCTGGTCTAACTTGTCCATGCCGACCAGACATCCTAAATTAATCTAGTCCCATTTGCCAGCATTTGGCCCATATCCCTCTAAACCCTTCCTATTCAGATACCCATCCAGATGCCTTTTAAATGTTGTAATTGTACCAGCCTCCACCACTTCGTCTGGCAGCTCATTCCGTACACGCACCACCCTCTGCGTGAAAAAGTTGCCTCTCAGGTCTCTTTTATATCTTTCCCCTCTCACCTTAAACCTATCCCCCTCTAGTTTTGGATTCCCCTACCCTGGGGAAAAGACCTTGGCTATTCACCCTCTTCATGCCCCTCATGATTTTATAAACCTCTATAAGATCACCCCTCAGACTCCGACGCTCCAGGGAAAATAGCCCCAGCCTATTCAGCCTCTCCCTGTAGCTCAAACCCTCCGACCACGGCAACAATGTTCTTTTGGAGCGCAACACTCTCCTCCTCACAGTTTACAAATCTTACAAGTTTCATGTCTTCTGCAAATTTTGAAATTGTCCCTTGCACGCCAAGATCCAGATTATTAATTTTATATCAAGAAAAGCAAGGGTCTCCAAACTGACCGCTGGGGAACTCTATTCCAAATCTTCCTCCAACCTGAAAACTATCCATTGACAACTACTCTGTTTCCTATCCCTCAACCAGTTTTGTATCCATGTTGCCACTGTCCCTTTTCTACCATGACCAATAGCATTCCTCACAGCTCTGTGACGTGGCACAGTGTGGCCTCTGTGCAGTATAGCTCCAGTCTGATGTAAAACTTGGGTCACCTGCAGCTTGGTGGCAGAAAGCAGTCCTTACTCCAGAGAATCTGACACCAAATCTCGGCTGACACTCCCAGTGCCTTTGCTGAGTAGGTGTCGCACTGCCAGAGGTGCCATCTGTCAGAAAAGACATTAAACTGAAGCTCTGCCAATCCTTTTCAAGAGGAGAAAATATTTGGAAGCGCAGTGGGGAAGTTCTCCTGGTAAAGACAGATGATCGGGTCATTATCACATTGCAGTGGGGGAATTGCTATACATGAATCGATTCTCCTGTTTCCTTGAACATCGCCACATTTTGAAAACCGACATTTTCCGAGATAGGGATGGTAAGATCCCATCCTTTCGGAACTCGTCTATCTAAATCGGTCTTCAGCAGCACATCTTTCAGTTTTGAAGCAACCTCTCCTGAAGCTCACTGTCCTGAATATCTCCAATTCTCCATTGCTGTCAGGCCAGCACCCACAAACACTATAAATGATGCTGGGACATCAGACATTGAGCAGGGATTTTTTTTAAATCTAAAGATAGCTTTGAAAGTGCTGTCGTGTTCTTTTAAAACATATATCTACCATCAGGGGTCTTGATGGAGGATCAGTAACCAGGCAACGTAGATTTAAAATCCATGTTCAAGAAATTGGAGGTGAGAGAAGATTTCTATTTAATGTCAAGAGTTGTTATAATCTGGAGGGAGGACTATATCATTCTATAATTTCATTTGTCTGAAGCATGATGGCTCAGTGGTTAGCATTGCTGCCTCACAGCATCAGGGACCTGGGTTTGATTCCACCGTCAGGAGACTGTCTGTGTGAAGTTTGCACATTCTCTCTGCGTCTGCGTGGGTTTCCTCCGGGTGCTCTGGTTTCCTCCAAAGATGACAAGGTGTGGGGCTGGACGAACACAGCAGGCCAAGCAGCATCATAGGAGCAGGAAAGCTTGACGTTTCGGGCCTAGACCCTTCATCAGAAATCCAGATTTCTGATGAAGGGTCTAGGCCTGAAACGTCAAGCTTTCCTG
>JAHRHZ010000089.1:3635768-3673798 GCA_024137785.1 Ginglymostoma cirratum | reverse complement strand
TTTCTGATGAAGGGTCTAGGCCCGAAACATCAAGCTTTCCTGTTCCTATGATGCTGCTTGGCCTGCTGTGTTCATCCAGCCCCACACCTTGTTATCTCGGATTCTCCAGCATCTGCAGTACCTTTTATCTCTTCCTCCAAAGATGTGCAGGTTAAGTGGACTGGCCATGCTTAGTTGCCCATAGTGTGTAGGCAAAGTGGGTTAGCCATGGGAAATGAAGGGTCACAGGGATAGGGTAGGATGCTCTTCGAAGGATTGGTGCAGTCTCAAAGGGCTGAATGGCCTCTATCTGCTCTGTAAGGATCCTATGAAATACTTCACAGCTATTTACCAAAAGGGCAAAAGCCAGCTGCATAACTGCACACCCAGAGAGTGGGGAGCCTGTGGAATTCACCGCCACAGAAAGTGGTGGAGGCCAAATCTGTGTTTCTATAATACTGTGAGTGGTAGAAATTTGAAAAACGAACAGAGACTGCTGGAAACATTCAGCAGGCCTGGCATCTGGGGAGAGGGGAAAATACAGTTAATATTTTAAGTCAATGACCTTTCTGGGCATCTGACAGAAGGTTAACTGTCTCTCTTGGCACAGAAGGTGCCTGAGCTGCTTTCATTTCTCCTTCTTTTGGAGCGCTGCTCATTCAGCCAGGAGATGGCGTTGCAGCTCTTTTGTGGGACCAATTGTGGCCTCTCAGAACACAAGCCTCCCACTCGATGGGGTTTAATCCAGACAAATTGTTGTCAGGATTCCTTTCTCATTTCCCATCTTCATTCATCTGAAATGTATAAGTGTGCCTTTTTAGGCGATAGACCCTGACAACATCCTGACTATGGTGTTAAAGACGAGACCTTGCTGTTCCCCTCACCATGCTGTTCCCAGTACAGTTACAACACTGGCAGAGAACAGTACAGACCCTTTGGCCCATGATGTTGTGCCGAACTTTTACCCTAATCCTAAGGTCTATCTAACCTCCTCCGCTACCTTATACTATTATCCATATGCCTATCTAATAGCCGCTTAAATGCCCCTAATGAGGCCGACTCCACTACCCTCTCCGGCAATGCATTCTACGCCCCGACCACTTTCTGAGTAAAGAACCTACCTCTGACGTCTCCCCTGCATCTACCTCCACTCACTTTAAAACTATGCCCCCTAGTAATAGCTACCTCCACCCTAGGAAAAAGTCTCTGGCTGTCCACTCTGCCTGTACCTCTGATCATTTTGTACACCTCTATCAAGTCACCTCTCATCCTTCGTCGTTCTAAAGAGAAAAGGCCTAGCTCTCTCAACCTTTCCTCGTAAGACCTTCCCTCCATTCCAGGCAACATCCTGGTAAATCTCCTCTGCACCTTTTCCAACGCATCTACCTGACAATGTGGAAAATTACCCGGATATGTCCTGTATACAAAAAGCAGGACAAATCTAATACAGACAATATCTTCATTGTCACTGAGTCAAAATTCTGGAAGTCCCTTATAAATAGCATTGTGGATGTCCTGTATTCCCCGAGAACTACAAACCTTACCAGTAATGTCAACCTCCTGAGAATGAAGTTGTAGAAGCAGCTTCTGCAAGGCTCAATGATTTTAAGCCAGCAACACTCACGCCCTGTGAGTGAATAATAACAAACTAACTTTAATAGAGACCTTTCAGTCTTGCTGTGCATGCTGGGATACTTGTCTCACCATTACTACTACTTTCACTGACTCGGCACAATGGTCTGAAAACTGCAAACAATGGGATTGAGATGGTGCACTGCATGAATTTAGGGGGCACGCTTTCCTCAAGACAATTGTTAGCGATATGAGCAAATGAATGCATTCTGTATTTTGACAGCATCTATTTGAGCAGAGGTGTGAACCCATTCACTTTCTACCTTTGTTAAAGTAATGTACAAAGGAGCAGAATGCAGATGTTGTAAAGCTGGTCTGCTGACACCACTCTGTGCCATTTCTGCCTCCAACACAGTTCCAGGCAGTGCCCTCCATACCCTAACTACTCACTGGGTGAAAATGTTTTCTCCTTACTTCACCCTTGCTTTGTCTGCACATTGCTCTAGAGTGTGGAGTGTTCAGGGACTGGGTCCATCGGAGGCAGGAAGATCATGTGATAGGAATATGTCGAGCCAAGTAAGGAACAAGGTAGTGCTGATTTTCCTGAGCCAGCTAGCAGCGTAAGGGTTCATTGAAGCTCGTTTCTTTGAAGGCGAGGGAGCACAGCAAAACTGTTCGATGCTTTGTTATATTTAATAATTCTAAATTCCATATTCTTCATCCCTTTAGTTTGGAAGGAAGCGCAAATAGCATCAAATCACCTTCTTTGCAGCATGTTCAAGCTCAATTTTAAACATTCATTTGAAAGGGTTCACCAGTTAAGAGCCACCCTGCCTGTTGCCAGAAACATCTGCAGAATTCCGAAAGTGATTCTGCTGGGGTTGTTTTGAAATCAAAGGGTGATTCCTTTCTGAGGCACAACCTGCAACTGGGATCCCCAGTCTGTCATTCAGTGTAACGTATCTACTCCAGTCATGGTCAGTTTCCTTTAAAATTCGGCCCTGCCATATAGCCAAAGTGATCATGTCTTCTTCATATGCCTCACATGTGGGTCGACGTCTGACACTTAGCCAAGAAAAACCCCAACCCTTACCACGCTGCTGCCAACCGACTTGATTGAAACATGGAATAGCACACAACTGAAGGCAACTCTGCACTTCCTCTTGCCCGTAGGACTAAGACTTGGCACCTCACTGGTTACGTGCCATATTCCCGCTCATTCCACTCTCTCGAACATGGCATCCAACCCAGACATAAAATTGTTCAGATGGCAGTGCTGATAGATAGTGGTGGAGCTGCCAGGGATTTCAAGCTGTCGGAGAAGGTTATGAGAGCTCAGAGCAAACTCGCTGCACAGGTACCGAAGAATAAATGCGCAAACTGAGGCGTGTGGCCTCAGTGAGAAGCTCAAATTGCAAAAGACATCTATGAAAATTGCCAGAGTCATAGAATCCCTACAGTGCGGAAGCAGACCATTCAGCCCATCGAGTCCACAGCAACCCTCCGAAGGGCATCCCATCCAGATCCACCTCCCTACCCGAAAAACCCTGCACTTCCCATGGCCAATCCACCTAGTCTATAACACCGTGGGCAATTTAGCATGGCCAATCCACATAACCTGCTCACCTTTGGGCTGTGAGAGGAAACCCAGGCAGATACAGGGAGAACATGCAAACTCCACACAGACAGTTGCCTGAGGTTGGAATCAAACCCAGGTCCCCGGCACTGGGCAGCAGTAGTGCTAACCACTGTGCCACTGTGCTGCCCATGGACTCTCCGTTCTCGAGAATCCATCTGAATCTCTGAAACAGGAAAATGAGGCATTGCGGGTCTCAAAGGCACAAACTGGTGTATCAGGTTTCTGAGTTTTGGACTGTGATGGAATTGAGTTTGACGACAGGCTTATTGCATTTCACTGGGTTATAATGGAATGTCAACAAAAGAACAGGTCCACATTGCACTGGGGACATTGGAGAGAAAGCAGTGCTTGTGAGGCAATGGACTGGGTCCACAGTTGTGCTGCTGTATGTATGTCCTACAGAGCAAGAGTGATATTCACAAGGAAAACCCTCCCGAAAGGTGCTGTCATCTACATTCACAAGGAAGGATGCAGGGCTGAAGGTGGCTTGAAAGCGTGGCTGAGGAAAGTTTGGAGTTTCCAACCAGGAAGGTAATGGAAAGAGAATAGTCCTCTTATTTGATACATGTCCAAATCACACCTTGTTACCTGAAACTACAAATTGGGCCCAACGCTGATCGAATTCATTCGACCAACCTAAGGCAAAAGCCTGGACAGCATTAAAGGAAAGAATGAATTGTAGTTTTAGAGTACCTTGGATTGTTTCAGGATTAAAGAACTTTACAACAAATTAAAGATCTTTTAAAGAGTTCTCAATTTTTCCTTATTCATTTACGGGACATCACTGGCCAAGCCAGCATTTATTGCCCCATCCCTAGTTGCCCGTTGAGAAGGTGGTGGTGCCTTCTTGAACCACTGCAGCCCATGTACTGTAGGTAGACCCACAATGTCCTTAGGAAGGGAATTCCAGAATTTTGTCCCAGTGACAGTGAAGGAACAGTGCTATATTTCCAAGTCGGGATGGTGAGTGGCTTGGAGGAGAACTTGCAGGGGGTGGTGTTCCCATGTGTCTGCTGCCCTTGTCCTTCTAAATAGAAATGGTCAAGGGTTTGGAAGGTGCTGTCTGAGAATCCTTAATGAATTTCTTGTAGATGGTACTCATTACTGCTACTGAGCGTCGGTGGTGGAGGGAGTGGATGCTTGTGGATGTGGTGCCAATCAAGCGGCTGCTTTGTCCTGGATGGTGTCAAGCTTCTTGAGTGTTGTTGGGGCTGCACCCATCCAGGCAAGTGGGGAGTATTCCATCACATTCCTGACTTGTGCCTTGTAGATGGTGGACAGGCTTTTGGGGAGTCAGGAGGTGAGTTACTCGCTGCAGGATTCCTCGTCTCTGACGTGTTTATGTGGCAGGTCCAGTTGAGTTTCTGGACATTGTGCAATCATCAGTGAACATCCCCACTTCTGACCTGATGATGGAGGGAAGGTCATTGATGAAGCAGCTGAAGATGGTTGGGCCTAGGACATTACCCTGAGGAACTCCTGCAGAGATGTCCTGGGAACTCAGATGACTGACCTCCAACAACCACGACCATCTTCCTATGTGTCAGGTATGACTCCAATCACCAGAGAGTTTGCCCCCAACACCCATTGATTCCAGTTTTGCTACGGCACCATTGAAGGTTGTTCTGCCAAAGTATGAAAACCAGATGGATCACCACTTGCTGGTTCAAATGTATGTCAGTATAGTTCTGTATAAGAAATGCCTTGGGCTTTTTTTTTGCAACAGCAGGGAATGCCAAATTCCAGTGTCTGTTTGTTCTTCATGTGCAAAGGTTGTGCAGAAGTGCTTCAGTAACTGTGTATGTACATAAAGGTTTTCTTATTAAATTTTTTATGCAATAACTGAGGAGGCCATTCCACCCTTCTTTCCTGTTCTTTCACTCCATTAAATCAATGGCTGACCCGTATCTTGACTCTATCGATCCGCCTTGCATCTGTAATCCTTTAAAACCCTTCTCTCGGGGCAAAATCGATCACAACTTTGACATTTCCAATTGATCCCCAGCACCCACAGCTTTTCTTGGAGGCAGAGCACGCTCCAGTTTTCCATGACCTACTGAGAGGAACTACCTCCTGGTCTGGAGCCGAAACATCAGCTTTCCTACTCCTCTGATGCTGCTTGGCCTACTGTGTTCATCCAGCTCTATACCTTGTTGTCTCAGACTCTCCAGTATCGGCAGTTCCTACTATCTCCTGGTCATCACCCCAGAATTGACCTGGCGCTAATTTTGAGACAATGACCGCTCATCCCCATGCTCCCAAATCCAAAACACAACTCAACTCACCACATCCAGCATTTTTGATCTGTTGATATTTTAAAACCAAATAAGTAGCATTTTGGTTGTGGGTGTTCTCTGAGTCGAGCCCTACCCTCTACCCAATACCATAGCCTCGATTACCCCAGGCTCAGACCCTGGTCTGTTGGAGATTGTTGGGTTCAGTTGGTATGGCTGTTGCTACGCCAAAATTAACCATGAAGCTCTTGGGCTCGGAAGATGCCTAACTGCAAGGCTTGAGTGAGCCCAAGAAGAGTTCAGCCATTTGCTGAGCTGCAGAAGCCGTGCGGGTATGGAATCCCACTGATGGTGGGAATTTTGGGTGAATTTTGGCCTGGCAAGGAAGGAACGTTGGTATCAGAAGCAGAAATTGCTGGAAAAGCTCAGCAGGTCTGGCAGCATCCGTGGAAAGAAATCAGAGTTAGCGTTTCGGGTCCAGTGACCCTTCAGAACTGATGGTAGCTAGGTTAAAGTTGGTTTATATGCAGAAGATAGGATCGGAGGAACAGAGTAAGGACTAAACAATGGATGGAGATAGAGGCCAAAGAGAGAGAAGAACAGTTGGACAAACAATTGAGTGGATAACGATCAGCCTAGGAGAATGAATGGCTGCTAATGGGGACTGTTAGTGGCTAACAATGGATTGTGTGTAATAGCAGACCATGTGATAACAAGGCCTGGTATGTGGGGGTGGGAGAAAGTGTGGGGAAGGTGCTTAAGCCCTAAAATTATTGAACTCAATATCAAATTCAGAAGACTCGAGTTCCCAAGCGGAAAGTAAGGTGTTGTTCTTCCAGCTTGCACTGAGCTTCGCTGGAACACTGCAACAAGCCAGAGACAGAGATGTTGGCCAGGGAACAGGGTGGTGTGTTTAAGTGGCAGGTAACAGGTAGCTCAGGGTCTTTTTTTGCGGGCAGAATGTAGATATTCTGTGAAGCAGTCACCCAGTCTATGCTTCGTTTCCCCAATGTAGAGGAGACCACATTGTGAGCAGCGACTGCAGTAGACTAGATTATGGGATGTGCAGGTGAAGTGTTGCTTCACCTGGAAGGTATGTTTGGGCCCTTGGATACTGGGAAGAGAGGAGGTAAATGGGCAGGTGTTACACCTTCTGCAGTTGCAGGGCAAGGTGCCATGGGCCTGTGGAGGGGGTGTTAGGAATGGAGGAAGAGTGGACCAGGGTGTCCCGGAGGGAACGTTCCTTGCAGAAGGCTGACAAGGGAAAGGAGGAGAATCTGTGTCTGGTGGTGACATCCCGCTAGAGGTGGCGAAAATGGTGCTTGATGATCTTCTGGATGTGGATGCTGGTGGGATGGTAGGTAAGGACAAGGAGAACCCTATCGCTGTTGCGGGAGGGAAGAGAGGGGATGTGGGCGGAAGTGCGGGAGATGGATTGGACCTGGTTGAGGGCCCTGTCGACAATGGTACTGGGGAATCCTCGGTTGAGGAGGAAGGTGGACATTTCAGAGGCTCCCTTGTCGAAGTTGGCCTCATCAGAACAGATGTGACAGAGACAGAGGAACTGGAAGAATGGGAATGGAGTCTTTACTGGAAGTGGGGTGTGAGGGGTGTATAGTCAAGGTAGCTGTGGGAGTCAGTGGGTTTGTAGTGGATATTGGTGGCCAGTCTATCCCCAGAAATGGAAACAGAGAGTGAGGTAGAAATTGGAAGTGAAATTGACAAACTTTTCCAATTCCAGACGAGAGAGGGAAGCTGCATCGATGATATCATCAGTATATCGGAGAAAGAGTTGTGGGTGGGGGCTGGAATAGGACTGGAACAAGTAATGTTCCACGTACCCTACAAAGAGACAGGCATAACTGGGGCCCATGCGGGTACCTGTGGCCACCCCTCTAACCTGAAGAAAGTGAGAGGAGTTGGGCAGAGAAGGAGAGTTAGGGTTTGTCCTGACCCCAGCTGGCGAGGCCAGCTAACTGAGGAAAGGGTGTGGGAAAACAGAAGCTAACAGGAAGAGCCCTTGGCCCTTGTAGGTTCCTCGGAGTGATTCTGCCTGTCACATTGAAATCACGGATGCTGTGATAGTCAGAAACAAGTGCCAAGAGACTCAGCCTGGCACTCGCTCACCAAGGGGACAGTCACCATTTGCCAGGTACTCACTATGATGCTTAACCAGTATAATCCATTCACTCAACCACTGATGCCCTGTGGTTGCAGTTTGTTCCTGTATCACAGCACCTTTCAAAGCCACATCTCCTACTGTCCAGGACAGGGGCAGCAGATACATGGGCGCACCACCACTTGCAAGTTTCCCTTCCAAGCCATTCACCATCCTGACTTGGAAATCTATCAGCGTTCCTTGTGTCAGAATCCTGGGGCACTCTCCCTAACAAAACAGAGGCTGTATCTACACTACACAGACTGCAACGGTTCAAATAGGTCACTCATTGGCCAGAGAGGTAGTGTAGGACTTGGAGCTGGCTCCCCCACTCCTTAACCGAGTGTAGATTGTCCTCAGGTAACTGCACCTCAAACATAGTGAAGGTGCACAATGAGGAGCAATGACCTGAGGAGCAACCTCTTCGCACAGAGAGTGGTGTGTATATGGAACGGGCTGCCGGAGAAAGTGGTCGAGGCAGGTACTGTAGCAACATTTTAAAAAACATTTGAATAGGTACATGGATGGGAAGGGTTTAGAGGGATATGGAACTCGCTGAGTGGGCACCATGACCAGTTTGGGCCGAAGGGCCTGTTTCCACGCTGTATTACTCTATGTCCAAGGTGGGCAGTCTGTGTGATACTGGAATGCCCCCGCTGTTACCAGAGAGTTAAGAAGTTTGCTGGATACACGTAGCTGCAGCCACAATTGACTGGCCCTGTTCTGGCAAATTAGTGACTCAGGGAAGGACAGGTAGGAAAGCGTTAAATGCTGCTGAGAGTACACACTGGGTCACTTGAATTAATTTCAGTGCCTTTTTATTGGTGAGTTTTAATTCATGTTTATCCAGCAGCTCTGCCACTGGGACTCCCTGTCATTCACCCCAGTTAGCTCCAAGCTCTTGGCAGCATCTGAGCTCCCTTGAATTGGCTGTGTGTGCCCGTTCCCCCTCTTCACTCGCTACCTATCCACTCTGTCTCCCCAATGCTAGTGCAGAACTTGGTTGACAGAGGGAGCTGCTCTCCCTCGTGCTATTTTTTGTGTGTGTGTGTATGTGTGTGTGTGTGTGTGTGTGTGTATGTGATTTCCTGCTTGTTGTCATCCTGTCTCTTCCTGAGATCAGTGAATTGTGAGTGGCAGATCTCGGAGTAGCAAGAGACAAGCCCAGAGGAGAGTGCAGGATGTAGCTCACTGCCCCAGACCTTTAAGAGGACAAGGAAGCTGAGCACAAGAGCCACTCTGTGTGTGTGTGTGTGTGTGTGGCGGGGGGGGGGGGGAGTCTTTCATTCGGTGCAACCACTTTTTGTAACTAAGCTGCAGGCTGGTTTCAGTTCGCAAGCAATCTGGAGGAGGATGCATGCAGTTTTTTTATTTTGCCAGAGAAGCTACCAAGTGCTCTGTGTGTGTGTGTGTGTGTTTATTGCTCGTCAAAGGAACCACAGCCATTTGTGACAGTGAGACGGCCTTGAAATGATGGCAAGTGTCCGCCGCTGCAGTTAAAGCAAAGCAGGATAACTATGGGCCTCAGTTCCAAGGGTGACCATCCTCTGAATGAAGTCAGCCGGCCCTTCCTGGAGCACACCACGTTGCACGGCGTCAGGCACATCGTCTGCAAAAGGCTGTCCCAGCAACGGCGGCTACTGTGGCTCTTGGCTTTCCTGGTGTCGCTAGGGCTATTTTGCACGTGGTCTTCCAACAGGATTAGGTATCTGCTCTCCAGGCCAGTCCACACCAAACTGCACATGATCTGGGCCAAGAACCTGTCGTTCCCAGCTGTCACCATCTGCAACAACAACATGTTGATCCTCCGAAGGATGACCAAGTCAGACATCTACCTGACCGGGCATTGGCTCGGCCTCTTGGACGAAAGGAGGAGTGTTCTGCCCAAGGCTCGGGAAATCTTAAAGGACAAGGGCTGGAAATGGTTTGAAAAGTTGCTGGACTTTTCGCACTTCCTGCCACCCCGGGCCTCAGACAACGTCATGTTCAAACTTCTCAACCGCCTGGGTCACCAGATCGAGGAGATGGTCCTTGAGTGCAGGTTTCGCGGGCGGCTGTGTGGCCCCCAGAATTTTACCACCGTGAGTGCCCTCTGTATTTCTCGTGTGTGTGTGTGTTTGAATGTTGCACGTTCAGCTGGCTGGGGAGGGAAGAGGTGTTGGAGGCGATGGGGTGGGTGAATTTTAAGCAGAGTCCAGTTGCATTTTTAAGAGCCAATATCAAAGGTTGGCTTGAATGAGTTCACTCTGACAGTAGGCTCGGACAAGCATGTGGCTAAATCCCAGCGACAGGTCCAGCCAACTGCAGACTCTCCCAGTGAGAACGTGTGGGAGTTGTTACAACTGCCTGCTTCTACGTTCAGTGGAGAAAACAGCGTAAAAGTGGGGCTATCTTATGTCAGGCGAGGGTGAAGCATGTGATACCGTACAATACATTGCAAACTGTGTATCCACTGAATATATCCGTGCTTGAGTGTGTCTGCATGTTTGCGTGTGTGCCCGTGTGCCTGTGTGCACTTCTACCTATGCCCGTGTCTCTGTATACATTTGTATACATGCATACACGTGAGAGTTTGTGTGTTTCTTCAGCAAGACTTTATTAATTTTACTGTATCACCAGGTTGCTTAATTCAATTTTTTCAAAAGTGTCACAAACTATTTTTCTCATGCTGATCAACACTTCCATCTTTAGATTAACTTTATTGCGATCGGTCTCAAGCACATCGAAGAAAGCGTTTGTGTGAGTAGGGTGGCACGGTGGCTCAGTGGTTAGCACTGCTGCCTCACGGTGCCAGGGACCCAGGTTCCTCGGGCGACTGTCTGTGTGGGAGTTTTCACGTTCTCCCTGTGTCTGCGTGGGTTTCCTCCAAAGATGTGCAGGTTTAGGGTAGACTGGCCATGCTATATTGCCCATAGTGTCCAGGGATGTGCAGGCTAGGTGCGTTAGCCGTGGGAAATGCATGGTTACAGGGATAGGATGGGGGCTGGGGGCTGGGTCTGAGTGAGATGCTCTTCAAAGGGTCGTTGTGGACTCAATGGGCCGAATGGCCTGCTTCCACGCTGTAGGAGCTCTATGAAATGAAAAGCCGCCCAAGTCACTGAGAAAAGGAGCTGATGTTCTGATATTACACGAGCGACTACACTTCCACCTCCTTCATGGGCACTCTGGGATGTCCTGAGAACCTGAACAGACCCACATAAATGAGCGTTTTTCCTTGATTTTTCATTTCTTTGTCCCTCTTGCTGGGTTTGAGAACCGACTTTGCCTGTGTGACTATGATGTTGGTTTGTTATCAGTTGAAACCCAGTAAAAGGTATCCCTTCTTCCTTGTCTGTATGTGGAGCATTGGGCTGCTTCCTCATTCAAACGCATCTTGTGACCTTAAACAACAAAGCGTACACGTACGCAGACAGACAGGCACTGACACACACAGACAGACACACCCGCAGATACACAAGCATAAGACACGGACACACATGCACACACATAGACACATGTGTACACACACACACACACACACACTCACACACACACACACACACACACTCACACACTCACACACACACACACACACACACACACAGTTGTAGTTGTACCAGTGCATGAGACATAACACTCACCATTTCTGTCCGAGTGAAGCTATACAGTAATTAACTCACTTCATGCACCATTTTCACTTTAGATTACCTCATTCCACCACAATCAATTGTAGTGAGGCAAAAATACATTCAAGTGATAGGAGAATAACAAACATGGAACCAGCAAAATCCACTTATCCTTCCTTAATCTCTTCCGATCAACTTGTTACCACGGTTATAATGCTTCCATAAACTCAGTCCCAGTCCCCATAAGCAAAAGCAACCAGCTGACAAGTTCCAGGTGAGGCATGACAGAGCAACTTTGTACAGGTTTGAGCTCCTTCCTTACAAAACAATACAACTGCGTTAGCAGTGGTTCGGAGAAGGTGCACATGCCTCATTCTTATTTTCTGAGGAAAGCTTAAACAGGTTTGGCCTGTATCCATTGGAGTTTGGAAGAATGAGAGGTGATCTTGTTCAAACTCATAACGTCCTAAGGGGATTCGAACAGGACGGATTTGGAGAGGACATTTCCCCTTAAGGGTGAGTCTAGGACTAAGCGGCAGTTTAAAAATAGGGAGTTTCCATTTAAGACATCAATGAGATTTTCTTTTCTGTCAGAGTCATCAGTCTGTGGCATTCTCTCACTTAGAGAGCAGTGGAGTTTGGGCCATTGAATATTTGTAAGGTCAAGGTAGGTAGGTTCTTCATAGACACAGAAATCAAAGGTTACGGAGGGGTTGGGATTAGATAGGAAAGGTGAAGCTGCGACCACAATTGTGATCATATTGAATGGTGGAGCAGACCCAAAGGGCTGAATGGCCTACTCCTGCTTCTGGCTTTTATGTTTGTATTTCACACCCTCCTTTTCTTTGCTGTAGACCCTCGTGCACAATAGCCCACAATCCCATGTGCAGCAGAGAGCTGTTTTAACTCATTGTGTTTTGGTCTCACTAGCTGGGCTTGACAGTACCCAGGCAGCATGGACTCCCATGAGGGCCTAGTCCATCCAAGTAATGAATTTACCACGGAAATATTGGACCAAATCTGTTGCTGCACAAACAGCCATATACAGGGAAAGCTGAAAGCTTCCATCCTAAGCATTGCAAAGATCAGTCACTCTTGTGTCCAGCTAATTCTTAACAGGATCTGGAGACACGTCCAAGTCTCTTTTCTGGAAAAGACTGTGCGTTAACGGTCAACTTTGCTCGCGTGCCCAACAAAAAGGACAACTTGGTCACAGAGAGTGTTGCCATTGGGTCTTGCCATTCAGAGCGAAGGGCGGAGGCCGATGAAACCCCAGGGCAGGCCATTGAACCAAAGCCCAAATTGACCATAAACACATTAGCCTGGCCTCGACCTCGGAGGGGTTCCACTAGCTTTCTGGTGGCATTGGTTTTGTCGGTGAGACGTTAGATTCCCGAGCAACATACGAACTAGGCGTAGGCCATTCAGCCCCTCAATCTTGATCATCTCGGATCTTAAGGTCTTTAGATATAATTTGCTTTGGCGACTCAGTGGTAAAGTGCTGCCGTCAGTGGAGCGTTGAGCCCAACAGGTCTGTGGCGAGTTCCTGATTTCTGCTGGCAGAAATTGGGGTCAGTGAGTTGCCCTCAGCACCCTCACCCTCCCTCACACCTCCCTTACATAAGGGAACACATCAGCCAGCTGCTGCTCACTGTTTACAAACTCTGTTCCCATCAGTCCTTGTCTGGAGATGCTTGTATATGCGGGTTTGCTGGGAACATGAGTAGAGCTTGGCATTGATACCCTCCCACTGGGGATGCCAGCCCTTCTGGATTGTCAGTTTATGGGTAACCTCAAAGATGAAACATATTTCAAGTTGAGACAGCTCCCAAAGTTAATTAGGTTCTTCAAGAAAAGGCACCCTGCTTCATAAAGGCCACCAAAGAAAAACCTTCAACCAACTCGATTAGTTTAAAATTCCAAGCATCCATTTGGCACCATTCTATTAAATGAGAGTTTTGACAAGTAGAGGATGTTTTAAATGGAGCTGAATGCCTCCCTACTGTGTCAGCTAATGGATAAGATCCAACGTCTCTGTCAAACAAAACAGGTCTTTATTCGAACAAAGAGTTACATTCCAAGCTGTAACGACGTAAGTGTTTTATAAAGACTGGCAGATTGTCGGTGGCGGTGCCCACAGTGGGTTTGAGGAAGCACCAAGACCATTATCTCCAAAATGGTCTTCCACAAACTAACCAGTGAGGGGACACTGGGCATGTCATTGACCGAAAATACATGAACCATCAATTTTTTTCAGAAACCCAATTGTAAAGGAACCTTATCAAATTAAACAGGAGCATTGTTCCGGAGATCCATTAAGTTCCACAGGCCCTCCAGTCCCTGCCAGCTGCAGAAAACATCAGGGCACCAGCGTGCACTGCATGTTCTCTCAGCAGAGCCAGCCACGTGTGGACAAGACTGTGGAAGACTGACCTCCTCTCCCAGGAACAGTAGCAGGCTGACCGCATGTTCCCAGCTCTTGCGAGAGATTTTTAACCATCCTGTTCAGTCACACTAGGCCTGGGGCAGATAGGACTTGAATCCAACCTTCTGGCCCAGAGGTAGGGACTGTACTACAAGAGCTGTCCCAGAACATTGCATAAGACCATAAGATATAAGAGCAGAGTTTGGCCATTTGGCCCATTGATTCTGCTCTGCCATTCAGTTACAGTTTCTCAATATGTTTCTCAACCCCATTCTCCTGCCTTCTCCCCGTAACTCCTGATCCCCTTACCAATCAAGAACCTATCTATCTCCGTCTTAAATACACTCAGTGACTTGGCTTCCACAGCCCTCTGCAGGCAATGAGTTCCACAGAGTCACCACCCTCTGGCTGAAGAAATTCCTCCTCATCTCAGTTCGAAAGGGTTGTCCCTTCACTCTAAGGCTATGCCCTTGGGTCATAGTCTCTACTACCAGTGGAAACGTCTTCTCCACGTTCACTTTATCTCGGCCTCTCAGTGTTCTGTAAGTATCAACCAGATTCCTCTCCCCCCATCCTTCTAAACTCCATCAAGTACAGACCCTGAGTCCTCAACTGCTCCTCATGTGACAAGCTCATGTTTTTTCCAGTGGCCTGCAATTAGTGGTTTTCTTCTCAATGTGAGAAAAAAAACAAAATGGACTCCTACATGTGAAGTCATTAAGTCAAGATTAAGAAGTGATATTATAGTCAAATCACAAAGTGAATGAGGTATTCTGAAAAACACATTAAAACAAATTTCAAAGGCAGTTAAAGTACCAGCTACATCTTTGGGCCATACTGTGAGCTTCTGAGGAGCCACAATGGACTAATGACAGGGTGAAAATCAGCCTCATCTATCGATATTTTCAAATCAGCCCTGTTCAGAGATATTATGACACAGCTCTGGAGCAGGTGGGGCTTAAATGTGGGTCTCCTGGCTCAGAGATAGGGACGTGACTGCTGTGCCACAACAACCCTCGGCCTCAGCTCCGTCCCAATCAACTGAAGACAACAAATGTTTGTTCTTTCAACATTTGAGGGGTGCCTTTGTGCCCTTTGCATGTTGCAGATCGTTTGAAGAAGGTGCCTCAGGATGTTTCAAGAGTGCCTCACAGACAATGCAAAAGCCTGAAAGTGTGGTCACTTTGTAGGAATCAGGGTGGATACTAGGCCCCTTTGTCACACGTTCCTGGAGATTAGCTCCAGCCTGGCCTCCGATGTTTTCCAATGATGTGACCTGTGGGGAGGAGAAAAGAATACATATCAATGGAAAGGCAAAAACAGAGAGAGGGACAATGTAAAGACGATGTGATTCACACAAAACAGGAGACTTCCAAGTTCACACTTTGGCCTGACAGTCAGTTGTAACACCAATGGAATAACCTCAAATGTCTTTAACTCTGTTATCTCCTCCACTCCTCTCTATCTCTGCCACCTCCAGTCCGTACACCCCCTCCCTTTGTCTGTCACCTCTTCCAGCTCCTACACTGCTTCGTATCTCTGTAAGTCTCTCCAGCCCCTACACACCTCCCTGTCTCTGTAACCTCCTCCAGTCCCTATACCCCATCCCTATCTTTGTAACCTCCTTCAGTCCCTACACCCCATCCCTATCTCTGTCACCTCCTCCAGCCCCCACACCCCATCCCTATCTCTGTCACCTCCTCCAGCCCCCTACACCCACTCCCTATCTCTGTCACCTCCTGGAGCTCTTACACCCATTCCTAACCCTGTAATCCCCTCTAGCTCCTACATCCCTCCCTATCCCTGTAATCCCCTCCATCCCCTACACCCTTCCTTATTACTGTCAGCTCCTCTAGCTCCTAACCCACCCCCGTCCCTATCCCTGTAATCCCCTCCAGTCCCTATACCCCCTCCCTATCTCTCTCATCTCCTCCAGCCCCTACACCCCCTCCTGATCTCTGTCACCTCCTCCAGCCCCTACACCCCCTCCAGCCCCCTACATCCCCTCTCTATCTGTCACCTCCTGGAGCTCTAACACCCCTTCCTAACCTTGTAATCCCCTCTAGCTCCTACATCCCTCCTCCGGCTCCTACACCTCTCCCTATCCCTGTAATCCCCTCGAGCTCCTACACCCTCCCTATCTCTGTCACCTCCTGGAGCTCCTACACCCCTTCCTAACTCTGTAATCCCCTCCTGCTCCTACACGCCTCCCTGTCTGTGTAATCCCCTCCAGCCCCTACACCTCTCCCTATCCCTGTAATCCCCTCCAGCCCCTACACCCCTCCAGTGTCTCTGCGTCCCTTCAGTTTTGTCCACTTGAGCACAAAGTTAGCTGCTCATTTTCCAAGTTACCACAGTGAGTAAACTTCAAAAAAAGCTTTCATTGGCTGTGAGGTGCTTTAAATGTCTAGCTGTTGTGAAAAGCACTGGGGAAATGTGGTGCCCCAGAATTGGATGTGTGGTAATCTGGAAAGAAAGGAAGGTAAAAATAAACATTAAAAGCAAATACCAGCGCACACTGGTCTAGTCAGGGATGAATGTAGCTTTATTCTGCATGTGCTAATGCTAAACCTGAATTGGGAATGTGCCCACATGTTGACTATGGTATTGTCAGCTCTGCACATTTCATTATTCTCGACAGTTAAGTGGCAAAGAGAAACCAGAAAGCAAAAACTAGTCCCATTTGCCAGCATTTGGCCCCGATCCCTCTAAACCCTCCCTATTCATGTACCCATCCAGATGCCTTTTAAATGTTGTCATTGTACCAGCCTCCACCACTTCCTCTGGCAGCTCATTCCATACACGCACCACCCTCTGCGTGAAAAAGTTGCCCCTTAGGTCCCTTTTAAATCTTTCCCCTCTCACCTTAAATCTGTGCCCTCTATGGACTCCCTTACCCTGGGGAAAAAACCTTGGCTATTCACCTTATCTGTGCCCCTCGTGATTTATGAATCTCTATAAGGTCACCCCTCAGCCTCCAGGGAAAAGAAGTCCCAACCTCTCCTTATAACTCAAACCTTCCAGTCTCGGTAACATGCTTATGAATCTTGTGTTTTTGCAAGAGTACTTTGCAGAGTTCATATTTAATGGCCCTTTGTTTTTGGGTGTTGGCAAGTTTAAAACAGCGTGGGGTATCTATTTTTTGACCACGGAAATAAATGACTGAGATTTGATGGCTGGATAGATCATTAGAGAGAATTTGAGAGCCCTGTGTCGTATAAAACATGCGGGTTCAGGCAAAAATTGAATTTCTGTTCACTGACAAGCAGAAGCGATCTTATCAATCACGCCTGAAGCAATTGCCTTCATTCTGTTAGTCACTGAATGCAATTTGCATAACACCATGATGGCAACACTTGGTACTTCGCAGGAGGAATAGTCATGAGCTAAATTCTGCAATGAAACAAAATAGATGCTCTCAATTACTAGCAAGGGGAAAATCATGTGTTATGGACCAGACCCCCTCAAAATATGTCAAGGAGATAGCCTGGACCCCTAACTTTTTATTTTATTTAAAGGCAAGTGTTCCAGCTGTGACTCGATTGGTCACACTACCAGGTTTAAGCAAAACACAGTTTATTCTTAAAAAATGCAAACAAAAAGAGAAGACTTAGCATAACTTTAACTCAATTGAGATACTTAACAAAATAATATGTTACTAATAGAGTGGTGACACTGTGCAACACTTTTCACTGTGTTTTGTAAAAAAAATACACCTGACAATAAATAAATAAAATCAAATCAACTGTTCCAATATAGCAGCATCCCCCAAACACAAAGGCAAATTCAGCGAAACAAATTTGCCTCATGTTCGCCCTTCCTGTCCAGGAGAAAGGAACACTGAAAGAAACAATCTAGCCACAGTGAGAGAGCTCTATCTGTCTGCTCCAACTCCAAACTCCAGCTGAAAGCAAACCTAATGCCCTGGGTCTGTGTGAACCTGACTCCACCCACTCATGCTTCTTTTGTATAATTTCAAAACACTCGGGGAGTTTAAAGCTGTTTACCCACTGCAGACATTCCACCACCCACAGTAGCAACACCTCTCTGTGAGAGGAACAGCACAGAACAAACAATCTCTCTTAAAAGTGCAGGACCGTCACACATGAACCCCCAGGTAAGAATCCAAGAACCCCACAAGCCGAGCTGTGCAAGCTCCATTCACATCTTTTGACCAGCTAATGCCCAACGCTTTAACCCCAAGCTTTTTTGTAAGAAGTCCACTATCCTTGCTCCTCCAACAGCAAATGAAGGAATGTTGGAACGGTGTAGTCAACTGTTGCTCAGCTGGTGATATGTATAAACAAACTGGTGGCACACTGATATTCAAGAGGGGTCATTTTAACCACAGAGTACACTTCCTACCCCCTTCCCAGTTTTAATGGAGCTGGGATGTGGTGGGCGAACTCACAGAAAAGCGTGTTGGCCATCTCATTATTTTAATGGAACTGAAACAGGGCAACTTTGGGGTGAGGACTGCTCTGTGGTAAAGGTAATTTGGGAACTGGATCAGGAAGAGCAGGAGGACTTCCCTCAGCCCACGAAACTTGTTTTCCCCTCTGCTTGTCATTAAAATCACCCCCACTGCCATCAGTTCCCCTCTGATCCAATAAATTTAGGGATCCGCAGTATCTGAAACCTTCCTTCCCAGATGATCAGAAGATTGCATTCTGTTCTGCTATCATTGGCTGAAAGAGTGTATTAATTGAAAATCACCTACCCGTGCTCTGATTAACGCTTCCAAAATAATTTGAGTAGGCCATTCAGCCCCTCAAAGCCTCCTTTGCTATTGAATAAAATCACGCTGCTCTGCTTGTGGCCTTAGCTCCACGTTCCTGCCTGCCTCGAAAACCCTCGGCTCTTTTGCCAATCAAATTCAGTCTGACTCAGCCTTGACTATGACTGTATCTCCACTGTGCTCCAGGACAGAGAATTGCAAAAACTAATGACTCCCTAAGGGAAGAAATACCTCTTCATCTCTGTCTTAAATAGGTGTGCCCCTTTTTTTTCTCTTGTGCACCCATAGGAGAAACATCCTTACAGCATATGCTGTGTCAAGTCCCCTCAGGATCTTATATGGAAATGTCCTTACCTAGTTTGGCCTACATGGAACTCCAGACCCACAGTGATGTGGTTGACGTCTTAACTGCCTTCTGAAATGGGCAAGCATGCCACTCAGTTCAAGGGTGATTAGGGGCAGGAAGCATAAGCCAGTCTGTTCAATGTTTCCTTGGAAGGCAACACTTCATCCCAGAAATCAGCTGTATACGCTGTTCTCAATAAGGCTTTTAATTGATTACCTTAGTCTTAACATGGCTGCCTCAATGTAATTCCAAACCACAGCTAGCGGCCTTCAGATACCTAAATAGAAGCTTGAACTGATTTGTCAATCTCTGAGTGTAGAATACATCTATAACAATTGGATGTATGACTGGAGAGAAGTGGGGAGATGGGGGCTTTAGATCCTTGAGACACTTGGATCCTTTCTGAGGGAGATGGGACTCATACAGAGCTCAGATTTAAGCTAATTTTTCAAGGGAGCAATGGGCAACGTGAGAGAAAAGTCTTTTTTGCTCGCAGCAAGAGGTTAGGATCTGGAATGCAGTGCCTGAGACCTACACCTGAGTGGTATAGGCAGAGTCAATTGGCACTTTAAAAAGGAAATTGAATAGCTGAAAAGGAAAAATGTGCAGGATGACAGGGAGATGGCACTTGGAAATTGTTCCTACATAGGACCAGCACTGATACAATGGGCTGAATGGCCTCCTTCCACACTCTATTCATTCTATAATTCTGTAAGAACGGAGGATGCAAGTTCTGGAAATGTGTCATTCTTCCACCTTGTGCATGCTCAGTGTCAGGATCTTGCCCGCCGAGCTAGAGACGGACCAGGTGCTAAAAATCTCCAGGAGATTCTCCTTCAGCTGCAACAGTTCTGTAATTCCATTTCTGACAGCCCCAAGCATTGTGGTGAGTCGTGTGTGTGACACGTTCTCATTTTCCCGGCTATTTCCCCCATTTGCAATTGAGTTCAAAATGCGTTTTGTGTTGCAGCCATTTAGTGGCGAGGAAGAGGAAAGCATGGTCATTCAGGAATGAAGTCAAGATTCATTGTAAGGCCCAGAGCTGCCAAGGGGGCAGGGTAATGTTCTACTGACTGTGCTACTAAATCTTGCACTTCTGAAAATTCTAATACACGCAAATAGGTGGTTTTCTGAGCTGTATGTGTTTGGCTCACAGGTTAATGTAAGAAGACGTGCATTCACTTTTGAGGCCTGGCTTCCAGCCAAATCCCAACAGTGCCAGAAGTACTGTGGGTGTGGGCTTGTCGTACTAATCCCTGCTGTGTATGGCTGAATGAGATGTGATTGTAGCACTTAAAACCCCAGATGATGGTTTCCATTTATCAACCAGATTTCAGGTTTGCAGACTGAGTTAGTACTGTCCACTTACATCATATGTTGGCTACAGCATTTATTTTATGTTCAGCTAAGGCTCCTTTTTGTTTTGACCACAACTTTCTCCCCTTCTGAAGCTTGAGCCATGGCTCCCCAGACAATACTGTCCCTGTGATTCCCTAAGTGAGTGGCCATTTTTTTTCATGCATGAGACTATGAGGGTTTTGGAATACGGGGATCTTAATGGTGACCTGATGGGCCGAAGGGCCTCCTCTGTACTGTATAATTCCATGATTCTACAAGCTGTTTCCCACTTTTCATCTAGTTTTGTGTAAGCAATTTCTTTCTGCCTCTGAGTTCACCTACTGACTGAATCATCCAATTATGCAAGTGGGGCCTTTAGCTACTGAGGATCTTTGGGTTTGTAGGATCCAGTATACTTCTGGAAACTTGATTTGATCAATAACTTTGGAATACATTGCTTTATTGACAACTGTACAGTTAAAAGCCAGACAGCCAAGTGTGCTTCTTCAGATTGCTCACAAGATACACAGATATAAATGTAACCTTGCTCATGTTCTGCTGTGAAAAAGGTGAGATGAGACTGATGAACTGGAAATCTTTTAGCCCAGACTATATATGGAATGAAGGTCTTGCCTTATCCTTTAGTGATATCCTGATTCTTTTATATGCCTCTGTATACACATATCTTGATGTAACTGGAAGGCAGTCTGATAACGATTAGCCCAATGTTAAAATATTCAATCATGATGGCTGTATCTAGGCCTATTATTGAACGGCTTAGGAAGACACCCTATCCCGACTGGGTCTTATGTGCTAAGAATAAAGGCATGGATGGCAGCTGCAGAGTTGCAGAAATTGCTTGATGTTGACAAACATGTGAAACTGCGGGTTTCGGAAAATATAGAAGACATCTACACAAGTTTCCAAATTAACTCAGCAAACGGACAAATAAGAGACAAAAATAGAAATTGCTAGAAAAGCTCAGCAGATCTGGCACCATCTGTGGAGAGAAATCAGAGTGAACGTTTCGGGTTGAGTGACCCTTCCTGATTTCTCTCCACAGATGCTGCCAGACTTGCTGGCTTTTCCAGCAATTTTTGTTTTTGTCTCTGATTTACAGCATCTGCAGTTTCAATATAGACAAACAATGCAGTCATTTTAGCCCAAGTACGTTGGAAGTTTGTTTTTTCCTTTATTCATTAATGGGATGAAGTTGTCACTGGCCAGGCAGCATTTATGGTCCATCCCTAATTGCCCAGAGTCAACCACATTGCTGTGGGTCTGGAGTCACATGTAGGTCAGACCAGGTAAGGGTGGCAGTTTCCTTCCCTAAAGGGCATTAGTGAACCAGATGGGTTTTTCCTGACAATTGGCAATCGATACATGGTCATCATTAGACTCTTAATTCCAGATATTTTATTGATTTCACATCCCACCATCTGCCGTGGTGGGATTCGAACCCAGGTCCCCAGAACATTATCTGGGTCTCTGGATTAACAGGCCAGTGATAACACCACTAAACCATTGCCTCCCCTAGCACGTATTAGTACGTTGCGAAGGAGAAAGCACAGAGAATCATAGACATGAACACCAAAGAAACAAGAAGAAAGGATTGATGATGGTCAATAGAACATACCGTGAAGATGAGTAAGTGCAGAAGCAAGGATCCAGGGCTCAGAGTTCACTGTTACATGACTGCCATTGTTCAGTATCTATTTTGTGCGTGCTGACTGAGCTGGATAAACTTGTGCTGATAACTGCAACATTCAGTGTCATTCCTGCTCATTCAACTCCCCATATTCCACAACCTTTACAGTCTCACACATGAAAATATGACCACTCACTCAGCAAGGGAAATATTGTTTCGGGAGCCAGCTCTCAACTTCAAAAGGGGAGAAAGTTGTGGTTTAAAAAAAGAGCCTTACTTGAATAAATACTGTACTGCTCTAAACTAACGAAAGATTACAAGTATCAAAGTGAGGATAAGGGCACAGTGCGCTGATTGGTAAGATGTGAGAAGTGGTGTTCCCCAGGGATCTGTGCTGGGGCCTTAGCTATTCACCTCTTAGAAAGTAACACGGTGGCTCAGTGGTTAGCACTGCTGCCTCATGGCACCAGAGGCCCAGGTTCGGTTCCACCCTCAGGTGACCGTCTTATGTGGAGTTTGCATGTTTTCCCCATGTCTTTGTGGGTTTCCTCTGGGTACTCTGGTTTCCTCCCACAGTCCAAAGGTGTGCAGGTTTGGTGGATTGGCCATGCTAAATTGCCCCTTACAGTCCAGGGATGTGTAGGTTGGGTGGATTAGCCGTGGGAAATGCAGGGTTACAGGGATAGGATAGGGGGTTGAATCTGGATGGGATGCTCTTTGGAGAGTCAGTGTGGACTTGTTGGGCTGAATGGCCTGTTTCTAAGTTGTAGGGATTCTATGAAAGCAGTGACTTAATTGAAGGACTGCAGAGTTGTATGTTCAAGTTTACAAATGACAGTAAGTTAGGGGGCACAGTATGTTGTGTAGATAGACATGAGCAGGAAGTTACAAAGGGATGTGTACAGACTACATAGTTATTTTAATTAACCTGTTCAGGCACACACGTGGGAAAGTTGGGACTTGAACGTGGATCTCCTGGCACAGAGATAGGGACACTACCATCGCACCATAAAGAGCCCTATGAACAGACTAACTAAGTGACCAAAATTGTGACAGACGGAGTTTAATGGAGGGAAATATGAGGCCATCCACTTTGGATCTGAGAAACATAAATTAGAATATTTTCTCAAGATGAGAATCTAGGAATTCTGGAGGAGCTTAGGGATTTGGTTTAATTTGATTTATTATTCCCAAGTGTACAGAGGTACAGTGAAAAATGTCTCACATGCTTTACAGGCAGATCATATTTTTTATTCGTTAACAGGATGTACCCATCCAAATGCCTTTTGAATGCTGTAATTGTACCAGCTTCCACCACTTCCTCTGGCAGCTCATTCCATACATGCACCACCCTCTGTGTGAGCTCTTAGGTCCCTTTTAAATCTGTCCCCTCTTGTCTTAATCCTCTGCCCTGTAGTTTTGGACTCCCCCACTCCAGGGAAAAGACCTTGGCTATTCACCCTATCCATGCTCCTCATGATTTTATAAACCTCTATAAGGTCACCCCTCAACCTCCGACGCTCCAGGGAAAATAGCCCCAGCCTGTTCAACCTCTCCCTATAGCTCAAACCCTCCAACCCTAGCAACGTCCTTGTAAATCCTTTGTGCACCCTTTCAAGTTTAACAGCATCTTTCCTATAGCAGGGAGACCAGATTGAATGCAGTGCTCTAAAAGTGTCCTAACCAATGTCCTGTACAGCCGCAACATGACCCTCCCAACTCCTATACCCAATGCACTGACCAATGAAGGCAAGTGTGCCAAATGCCTTCTTCACTACCCTGTCTACCTGCAACTCCACTTTGAAGGAGCTAAGCACCTGCGCCCCAGTCCCTTGGCAAACTTTATCCTTTATCCAAACTTAATGAATTAATCCGGAATAAAGTCTCAGTAGTGGAATTAATCTCAGTAATGATGATAATAAAAATCCCAGATTATCATAAAAACCCATTTGGTTCACTAATGTCCTTTAGGGAGGGATATCTACCATCCTTACCTGGTCTTGCCTATGTGTGACTTCAGACCCAGAGCAATGTAGCTGACTCTGAAATGGCCACACAAAAACAGAAATTGCTGGAGAAACTCAGCAGGTCTGGCAGCATCTGTGGAGGGAGCACAGCCTTAACGTTTCGAGTCCCGTGACCTTCTTCAGAAGCTCAGAAACAATTTGATCAAGGTATTCAAAATCATCCACAGATACCGCCAAACCGTGCTGAGTCTCTCCACCAATTTCTCTTCTTGTACGTTTCAGATCTCCAACATCCGCAAAATTCGTTGTTTTATCTCTGAAATGGCCACGTGGTTGTTATCAGCTCATCACCATGTGCTCAAGGGCAATTAAGGGTGACACTAAATAATGGCTTCATCAGAAATGCCCACATCTCCAAAGAGTGAATTTAAAAAATGGCTGGAAAACAAAACTGGGACTGTGAGCATTTTTAACAGGGTGCAACAATGGGATGTGCACTCATTGTGAAAGCAACTGGAGATTGAAAAAGACATTCATCAGTCTGGTGCACAAGTTATGGCGGGTTAGCAAAAATTCCAGCTTCCTATTGCAACCTATGACATTATGCGGGATAAACAATGGAATCTGAATTATACTTCATGAGTGAAGTGAGCTGTGAACTCATAAATGGTTGTCCTGGTGAACTTATGTTCAATGGGCCTTTGTCATTTTTATGTGTTGAACTGCTCAAGTAATGATGCTGGCAGAGTTAGTAGTTAATACAAAGATTTTAACTGTGACATATCCTGTGCAGACTGTTGCATTGACGTCACTGTGAACTGTTTTCATTCCCAGCTGCATTTGTCCTCGTTCGTAACATTAACAGGAACACCAGAAATATTCATCAAACATGGCATTAAGTGCAGCAAGCTATTGCCACAATATACGAAATGCCAAAGTTGTGCTAGTGTCCCCTGTCTTTCGAACGGGGGGTGTCACAGGTTCAAATTAGGGTTAGACAGAGAAAGGACCAAAGTCTCCTCTCTCTCTCGCCAGACTCAGAACTGAAAGAGAGCATTTGGTGTTTGTGACTTTCTGTGCATTATGGCAGAGCCAATAACTGTCCAGGGCATGGGCATCGCTGGCTGGGCCAGCATTTATTGCCCATCCCTAGTTGCCCTAGAAAACAGCCATTAATTCAGCCATCCCATTTTGAGTGCAAGAAATTTGTTTTATTTGTGTAGTGCCTTACACGTCCCTGGGATGTCCCAAAGTAAGTCATAACCACCAAGGAACTTTGGAAGGGTAGTCACTCTTACTGGCTGGGCAAATACAGCATTCAATCTGTGCACAGCAAGATTCCACAAACAGCAGGTGGTCGAATAAGTACATCTGTGTTTGGTGGCAGTATTCAAGAAAGCAGTGTTGAAGGAATCCTTGCTTGAATAGGGCTTTTACCTCTCGCTCAGTGGGAAGATGAGGCTTTAATTTGAAAATTTGTCACATCCAAAAGATGGCTGCTTCACCAGTGCAGGATCCCAGAGTTACTGCACCAAAGCGTTAGCCTGGGTTATGCTCTCCAGTCCTGGAGAGGGATTCAAATCTACAAGCTGCTACAGAGGCCAGAGTATTACCACTGGACACTGAAATGACATGGAAAGGGTGCTGTGCCTCAGTGAGGTTGAGGCACATTGCAGACTCCTTTTATTCACTGGGTCATCTTCGACTGGATGTGAATGAAAGAAGAGAAAGAGTTTGATGACTGAGGATTCGTGCTTTTTGGCTGAATGTGTAAACTTACAGTTGACAAGAGTTGTTCTCTGTGCCTAGCCACACGAATGAGTAACAGCTCCAGTGAACATCTGACTGCCACTGCCTGTGCCCACTTTTGTACTCCAACAAGCAGTCAATAACCTTGAGTGAAAACAAACCCCATTGTCTTGAAACCAAAACCCCTCAGGAGAAACTTTGAGTAAACAAAATCTTTCTTCACAGTTCTAATGTGTAATGCTACCAGCTGCACTGTGCTCCACACCTCCCATCAGAGAACTTGCTGTTCCAAAACTTTTGAGTCAGGCTTAGGTCATTGAAACAGCTGTTGAATCGATCCCTAAAAAAAACTTGCATTTATGTCATGCTTTTTATGACCATCAGACATCTCAAGGTATTTTGCAGCCAGGGAGGTACTTTTTGAAAAGTGGTCACTGATGTAGTGTAGGAGACATGGCAACCAAATTACGAGCTCCCACAAACAGCAATTGCTAATGACTCAAGATTCTGTTTTTGTGATGTGCTTGAAGGATACATATTGGCCCCAAGATGAACTCCCCTGCTGTTCTTCCAAACAGAGCTAGGGGATGTTTCACAGCCACCCACAGAGCAGTTGGGACTCGGGTTGAACATCTCATCTGAAACGTAGCCCCTCCAGCACTTCCTCCTCAATACTGTCCTGAAGTGTCAGCCTTGCTTTGTGTACTCTAGCCCAGGAGTGAGGCTTGAACCTAGAGATCTGGAGTCAAGTGTGTTATTGACTGAGTGACAATATTGGTGAAAAGGCAGACCTCTTCGTAGACAGCAGCTATACCCTGTCCCTTGCAAGGAGCTTGGACTGTTTTCGACAGTTGGTCTTGTTCTGTGCTCTATGAACCCTAAAAACATTGACAAGCTCTCAATCTTTTCTGCATCTCATTAAAGAATCACACATTGAGGTCACAGTCAGGGGCGGGAATCATGTCTCCAAAGACATGTTCAATACACAGCCCAAAGGCTGACACAATAGTGGAAGGATTTTCAGATTGCAATTCTAACTTAGAAAGCCCAGAAGCATGGAGCATAATACAGTGAGGCATAATATAGTGAATTCTTTAAGAATTTTTAGTGAAGAGTTCCTCTCCGTTTATGGCACAGACATACATAAACTGTGAATCTGTGCAATTAAGGAACGTAGAAAATGCCAGTTATCACCTAAGGATGCTTTAATTCCGGATTTCTTCATCCAGTTTTGTTAGAGATGAACTTGCATGCATACATCACCTGTTCAGAAGTCCCAAAACACCTCACAGTCAAATGAAGTGCTTTTCTTTTGGAAGTGCAATGGCAATTTGAGCACAGCAAGGTCCTACAATCTGCAAATGAGACAAATGAATCAGTGTGGGTCTCTGAGGGTGTATTCAACAGAGGGAACTGATGGACTGCTTACACCAAGTATTGACAGGGAATGCGTCCTTCTGTTAAAATCGTGTTCCAGACTCTAAGTAGGTATTTTAAACAGTACAGGCTCAGATGTGAGTATTTAATAGTTTATAGCTTGCCATTGTTGGGCTGGATTTATGTCCCTGAAACGTGATAGGCAATGCATTAAAATTAAATGAATTCAATCCACAGAACATTCTTCACATGCAGGGATGGTATTAAGTGTGGAGCCTGCAGGCCATGGCACTAAAGGCAGATATCTGAACCAAGATATTTCATTCAGTTTTAATACAGAACAGGAGCTGAGAAAGACAATCGGGAGTCTTAGTGTTAAAGCCTACGCTAAGGGTACAGCATTTTCCTTTCCTCCTGGAATCCACAGCTTATATTTAATATTGACCCTGTGGTTGTTCATCTTATTTGGCACACCAGATGATTTTATAGGTCTTTGGTGATAGATATCTCAGGAGATAGAGTGGGGCTTAGAAGTCCAGCTGTTAAAATGGAGCCCCACATGAATTCAACCTGACATGGCATTTTTTCAGATCCTGTGGGAAATTGGTTCAAATAGTACCAGCCACATCTCAGTGAGTAGCATTCTTCTCTGAGTCCCTCTCGAAAGTCTTTTTGTTTCTTTATTCATTCATGGAATATGCATATTGCTGGCAAAGCCAGCATTCGTCGTCCATCCATAATTTCCCTAGAATTGATTGGCTTGCAAGGCTATTTCAGTGGACACTTAAAAGCCAACTGCATTGGGTGTGGAGTCACATGTAGGCCAGGCCAGATAAGGACATAAGAACCTAAGAACTTGGAGCAGGAGTAGGCAATTCAGCCCCTCGATCCTGCTCTGCTACTCAATAAGATCATGGCTGATCTTTTCAGCTCCACTTACATGCCTGCTCACCATGACCCTAATTCCTTTACTGTTCAAAAAATCTATCTATCCTTGCCTTAAAAACATTCAATGAGGTCACCTCAACTGCTTCACTGGGCAGGGAATTCCACAGATTCACAACCCTTTGGGTGAAGAAGTTCCTCCTCAACTCAGTCCTAAATCTGTTTCCCCTTATTTTGAGGCTATGCCCCCTCGTTCTAGTTTCACCCACCAGTGGAAACAACCTCCCTGCTTCTATCTTATCTATTCTGTTCATGATTTTATATGTTTCTACATCTACGTTGTACATCTATGTTGTCAGTCTCCTTTAGCATCTTCTATGTCTCCGTTAGATCTCCTCTCATTCTTTTAAACTCCAGAGAGTGTAGGCCTAAATGGCAGATTTTCCTTCCCAAAAGCACATTAGTGAACCAGATGGGTTTTTACAAAAATCATAAATGGTTTTGTGGCCACTGATTGGCTTTCAATTGATGAAACTCAAATTCCACCAGCTGCCATGGTGGGATTTGTACTCACATTCTCCAATGTATTAGCCTCTGGATTACTCATCCCAAGATATTATCACTATGCCACCATGCTCCCCTAGCCCCTTCCAATGGTAGTTTAAAAGAAGAACAGGGCAGTAGGCCCCAGTTTCTTGGTCAATGTTTATCCTTCAACAAAGCATCACACTAACAAATAATCTGACCATTACCACAGGGCTATTTGTGGGAGCTTGCTATGCACGAATTTACTGCAGCATTTCCCACATTTCACCCCGACTTCACTTGGGAAGTACTTCATTGACTGTGAAGTATTTTAGGGACACTGCTGTGGCTATTTACTGTGTGTGTGTTCAAGGAATAGGCCATCTTGTGTAACAGTCAACCCTCACATTTTGGGTCCAAAATCCTTCGTTTATTATATCTCGTGTGTATAAGTCAACTGTTGACGGTTGGCTCAAAAATCCTTCATTTCTCACGTGCCTTGTACTAGTTTTGGGAGCGGCGGGAGCGGCTTTGATGGAACAATCAGGAGTCTTTTTCACAATCGCACTTTTCTCACTTACACGTCAGAAGTACTAATGGACGGCCTGGGACAACTATTCACGACTAGCTTCAGCACCACGGACAGCGACCGCGGTCAGCGTCAATATCGGACCAAAACCAGCCCAGCTCATCTCCACCTCCCTAACCTGTTTTTCCTCTCACCTCAAGCCACACCCCCATCTCCTATCTACTAACATCATCCCGCCCCCTTGACCTGTCCGTCCTCCCTGGACTGACCTATCTCCTCCCTACCCCCCTACCTACACTCACCTTTACTGGCTCCATCCCCGCCTCTTCGACTTGTCTGCCTCCTCTCCACCTATCCTCTCCTCTATCCATCCTCTATCCGCCTCCCCCTCTCTCCCTATTTATTTCAGAACCCTCTTCCCCTCCCCCATTTCTGATGAAGGGTTTAGGCCCGAAACGTCAAGTTTTCCTGCTCCTATGATGCTGCTTGACCTGCTGTGTTCATCCAGCCCCATGCTTGTTATCTCGGATTCTCCAGCATCTGCAGTACCTTTTATCTCTGCTCTCAAGAACTGGTCTGGATTTCAAACAAAAAAAACGTTACTCGTGTAAAGGCTAAACTTCTTGTCTAAAGACTTGGTCTCAACAACTCGACTTTTACATGAGTATATACTGAAAATGGCACATTTAATGCAATAAAGGATCCCAAATAACTTACAGGAGCATTATTAGTAAAACTAGATGTAAAGTGTGTTTCAAAGCTTGTACCTTTTGAGACTACTGAACTGCAGCAGAAAGCAGATCCAACTTTCTGTGGGAAGGGATCCTTTTGTGAGAATTCGTGGCTGTGACATCAGATTTCTGTGAGATCAGCCCCTGGTAGATTTCCCTACTCATTGAGAAAAATAAATAAAGCTAGGAGGTCAAATGCGGTCGGAACAGACACAGGGGATCTTGGTCATTGGTGTGTTTCAACCAGGAGCCAGAATCGGCACACCTCTAAATAATCCTGTTGCTTTTCAGTGCAAAGAGAGTAGTCTAGAGACTCTGAAAAGCTGCATGAGCGTTCCCCACCCCCACTTGCCGAGGAGCTGGGTGTTCTGGTTTACTGGAAGCGAGCATACCATGTTCAGGGTGCTGTTGAGTGACAAAGGAGAGTCTGGGGAGGCTATGCCATCAGGACTGTCATAAACCAGGAGATTGACATTCGTAGGAGCATGCCCTTTCGGTGATCATTTATGGTTTCTATTCAAGACAGTTGGCCTGTTCATATTTAACTCATGTTGATTTCAGTTTGATTGCTAAAGTTTTAGAAAGTGAAATCTTGTCCACTGACTTCCCCATTGGGGTCATTTGGAAAATTCCGTTCTTTTGCTTCATTTGTCTCCAAGGAAAGTCAGTAAGAACCACAGGAGATATTAAGGCAAAGGGCCAAAGGCTTGGGTCAAAGAGGTGGGTGTGAAGGAGTGTCCTGAAGGAAGAAAGACAGGTAAAGAGATAGAGAGGTTTAGGAGGGAATACAAGTTCTTTCTTTAAATAAGCAACTCTGGGTAATTGTAGCTGCATGTGGATTGCAGAGGTTAAATATAGTTTAATCATAACGGCTTGTATCTTCCTGCTTTCTTTCTCTCTTTTAAAGGTTGCTTCATTGTAACAACCGGTGATGGTAACATACATCAGATCCAAGCCACGTTCATATTTATTAGACATAACGGCCAGAGGATATGCTGTTTTGAGACGTCAGGGTTATCAGACCATGTAAAATATAATGTCTCTGAATCTCCAAGGTTTAAGTGTTTAATGAAAACCATACAGTCACATAGAAGGTCAATTAAAAGGCTACTGTTCGGTGTTCGGTAAACACTGAATGAATCAATACAAGAGTCAAGCAAGCAACTGTAGATATTCTGGTTCCAGGATTCTGTGCTGTTGTGAGTTCCCTTATTTCTTTGTATTTTTATTGTGATTCAAGACTTGATTTGAAAGATCAAAGTGTGATAGAGAGGTAGTACATAAGGGGCATGAAATGCTAATCTCCTGTGATGTTACACACAGTAAGTCAGAGAGTATGCGCCTTCTCTTAATTTCTTCCTGCTGTTTTTATTTTTCTGTTTCATTGTATGGCTGTCCTCCTCTGCCTCTCTCTCTTTCTTTGCTTCTCCTGGTAACCACAGATCTCTCATTTTAATGGAAGTTTTTAATCAGCCTAGCTGCTGCACTCATTTAAGAAACAGTTTGAAGCTGTAATGGGGAGATATTAGAACTAGTTTTCTGGGAGGATGAAATCAATAGGGCTACCTTCATCCAAATCTCTGCTAGCTGCATCTCCCTTGCGGATTGTTTTGCATCAATGTATTTTTTTCTTCAATAGACATCTTTATGACTGAGAGGCATTTGGCAGTTATAATTTACGGAGCACAAGTCGTATGTTATGATTTTTAATGAAGTGAATTGTCGCACTGATGCTTGCTGTTTTTTTCTGTAAAGGACAAGTGTATCAGCAGCTGGAGAGGCTTATTTCAAAGTATGCTTCAAAATAGATTTAATGATCACTGGTGATTACCACAGATCTGCAAAGAGATCATTGATAAATCAATGCAGAAAGCAAGGTGGGAATTCATTCTCTGCGAGAAGTGCATTTTGAAAGGTTCTATTCAGAGGCCACACAGAGGGGAACATATATGCTGCCCATTGTTCAAGTTGCTTCAACTTAGTCTGCAGGCGTGACCTTTATTTGAAGATTGTGGCCTTTTGTAATAGGACATTCACTCACATTTCTCCTCTCCTAGGTGAGAAAAACAAGCAACTGCTCCAATTTGCTCACATAAAGGGCCTCAGCCTCCACTTGCGGAAAGGTTTCAGCTCTACAATTGGGTGTGCTCATGTAGAGAAACCGAAAGCAATTGCTTAATTCACCTTGTTCATTTTTAAATCACTGCTATTGACATTTTTTTTAAGGTGCTTCATTATATGATCTTCCTCTACAATATCTATCTCGTGCTGCCATGTCCCTTGTTGTCATTAGCTTTGAGCTCATCTGAAGATTGTGAAGCTTTTCCTGGGGGGTTTTCTCTGATTCAGAACACATTTTACCACCCTGTTTATCCAGTAAACATTTGTCCAAACACTTTTGCTAGATCACAGTTGTTGGTATCTAGGGATCCAGAAAAAGACATAGCCTCTGGCCTTAGTATGAGTAACCTTTAATTCACGGCCTTGTTCGTGAACCAGACTTTGTGAATTTTCTACTGTTTTGACCAATTCATGATTGGGCTAATGGACTTTTGCTGTTACTTACACAGCTTTTAGTGCTTGCTAAACTACTTAAACTGAGAAATGCGCATTATTACAAGTGAGTAATGATTGACTGAGTCTCTGGTACTTTGCCTACATAACAACAAGTCAGAAATTTTTTGCAATTTTATGACCGCTTTTGCAACCTCCAGACCTCCCAAAACATTTTACTATGACGCGTCCTCTAGACAGGACATGTGCACAGCCATGTAGCAATCATGTACACTTCAAACAGTTCAAACATTCTCCCCTTCAAGGCAACACATGAAACAGCCACAGAAACAAATTTAAATGCACTGCGCATTTTTTAAAAATTCACTTGTGGGACATGAGTGTCACTGGCTGGGCCCAGCATTTATTGCCCGTCCCCAGTTGCCCCCTTCAGAAGGTGATGGTGAGCTGCCTTCCTGAACCACAGCAGTGCACCCGCTGCTGGTTGACCCACAATGCCCTTGGGAAGGGAATTCCAGGAATTTGACCCAGGGAACACTAAAGGAACGATAATATATGCCCAAGTCAGGATGGTGAGTGCTGTTCCCATGTATGTGTTGCCCTTGTGTGGTGCTCCGGTTTCCTCCCACAGTCCAAAGATGTGCACGCTGGGTGGATTGGCCATGCTAAATTGCCCATCGTGTTCAGGGATGTGTAGATTAGGTGGGTTTGGGGAAAGGGTCAGGGTGGGATGCTCTGATGGTCAGTGTGGACTTGTTGGGCCGAAGGGCCTGTTTCCACACTGTAGGGATTTTATGGACTATGGATTCTGTTTTTCCCTCTTGTTGGTTCCCTCACCACCTGCCGCAGACCCAGTCTAGCAGCTATGTCCTTTAGGACCCTAGCAGCTTGATCAGTAATACTGCTGCCGAGCCACTGTGGGTAGTGGACATTGAAATCCTCCACCCAGAGTACACTTTGTGCCCTTGTCATACTCAGTGCTTCCTCCAGTGTTGTTCAACATGGAGGAGTGCTAATTCATCAGACAAGGGAGGACAGTACGTGGTAATCAGCAGGAGGTTTCCTTGCCCATCTTTAGTGCACACGAGACTTCATGGGGTCTTGAGTTAATGTTGAGGATTCCCAGGGCATCTTCCTCTTCACTGTATACCACTGTGCTGCCACCTCTGCTGGGTCTGTCCTGCCGGTGGGACAGGACATATCCATGGATGGTGACGTGGGTGTCTGGGACATTGTCTGTTAAAATGATTCCATGAGTATGACTGTGTCAAGCTAATGCCTGACCAGTCTGTGAGACAGCTCTCCCAATTTTGGCACTAGCCCTCAGATGCTAGTGAGGAGGACTTTGTAGGGTCGGCAGGGCTGTTTCTGCTGTTGCCTTTTGCAGTGCCTAGGTCGATACAAGGTGGACTGTCCAGTTTCATTCCTTTGAGACTTTGTCAGGATTGGTACAACTGAATGACTTGCTAGGCCATTTCAGAGGGCAACTGAGAGTCAACCATAATGTTGTGGGTCTGGACTCACATGTAGGCCAGACCAGGTGAGGATGGCAGATTTCCTCCCTAAAAGGTATTACTGGACTATCTGCCACAGCGGGATTTGAACCCGGGTCCGCAGACATTAGTTGAGTTTCGGGATTAATAGTCTTGCGATAATACCAGTAGGCCATCGCCTCCCATTGAACTGTCCACAGCAAAGAAAATTTAGAGGGATTTTCATTTCCCAACTTAGTTTCTGAAGTGTCATCATTGTTTAGCATTGGAAACCCCTTGGCCAATGTGGACACAACAAGCTCCCACAAATAGCCATGAGAGAATGGCCAAATTTGCTTTCATGATGTTGATTGAGGGTATAAAAACTGGCCAGGCCACTGGAGGGGAAGTCCCTTGCAATGCTTTTAATTACCATGGTCAGATGTTTCACATCCTGCTCAGAGGCACATGGCTTCTCAGTTTGTCACCTCAAACAGTGCGGCACTCCCTGAGGTTGTGCTCAAGTCTTTGGAGTGGGACTTTGAACAGGGTTGAACCTTTAAGAATAAACCATTGTTTGTAAAGTCATTTGGGTTGTCTTCAAATCATGATCAGGTACATTTTTTTTTTAAAAAGTAAGCTATTTCTTCTTGAATTCCAAATGATGTGTGGGTTTAGAACATAGAACATAGAGCATAGAACTGTACAGCACAGTACAGACCCTTTGGCCCACGATGTTGAGCGGAACTTTTACCCTAATCCTAAGGTTATAACCATCCCACACCCCTACCTTATACTATCATCCATATGCCTATCTAATAGCCGCTTAAATGCCCCTAATGAGGCCAACTCCACTACCCTCTCCGGCAATGCTTTCCATGCCCCGATCAGTCTCTGAGTAAAGAACCCACCTCTGACGTCTCCCCTATATCTACCTCCACTCACTTTAAAACTATGCCCCCTCGTAATAGCTACCTCGACCCTAGGAAAAAGTCTCTGGCTGTCTACTCTATCTATACCTCTGATCATTTTGTACACCTCTATCAAGTCACCTCTCATCCTTCGTCGTTCTAAAGAGAAAAGCCCAAGGTCCCTCAACCTTTCCTCGTAAGACCTTCCCTCCATTCCAGGCAACATCCTGGTAAATCTCCTCTTGCACCTTTTCCAACGCTTCCTCATCTTTCCTGTAATGAGGCGACTAGAACTGGCCACAATACTTTAGATGTGGCCGAACCAGGGTTTTGTATAGCTTTACAGCTTTATATGTCAGGAAATGAAAGGGCGTCTTTTCCCTTGAGGGAGAAAACAAGCGGACAATTGGCTGACCTAACCGAGGAGTCAGGAGTGTCGTGGAATACTCCGCACTTCCTTTTTGGATGAGTACGGCTCCGAAAACACTCAAGTAGGTCAACGCCATTCAGGACAAAGCTGCGAGTTTGATTGACACTTCACCCACCAGCTTCATCACTCGTCCCGTCTACCACTGACACACAGATTCAGCACAGCAACTTACCAACCCCCTTCAACAGCACCTGCCAGTCCTGCAGCCGGTGCCATCTACAAGGGCAAGGGCAGCAGAACGCATGGAAGCGCCACCTGGAAGTTCCCCTCCAAGCCACACACCATTCCTAATTTGGAACAATAATGCCTATCCTCACCTTTGCTGGGTCTTTACCCTGGAAATCCCTCCCTCACAGCTCTGTGAGTGCTCCCACAGCACACAGACTGCAGCGGTTCAAGAAGGCAGCTCACCACCACCTTCTCAAGGGCAGCTTGGCATAGGCAATAAATGCTGGAAAAAGTTTTTTTAAGATTATGGAAGTTTCTTATAGAATAGATACAGAGAGAATGTTTTCTCTTGTGGTAAAGAGCAGGATTAAAGGATGTGAATATAAAGTAATCATCAAAAAATCCAATCGGAACTTCAGAGGAAGCGTCTTCACCCAGAGAGTAGTGAGAATGTGGAACCCACTCCCACAAGGAGTCGTTGAAGTAAATAGTGTCAATGCATCTTGGAGAAGCTAAGACAAGTCTATGAGGAAGAAGGGGATCCTTTCAAGTCTTTCTTTGACTGTGAGTATGCAATTGTTCCTTTGGTTTTCCAGGAAACTGCCCAACAATATAAGCAGAGAAAGGTTTGCACATTCTCCCCGTGTCTGCGTGGGTTTCCTCTGGGTGCTCCGGTTTCTTCCCACAGTCCGAAGATGTGCAGGTTAGGTGGATTGGCCATGCTAAATTGCCCATAGTGTTCAGGGGTGTGTGGGTTATAGGGGGATGGGTCTGGGTGGGATGCTCCAAGGGTCGGTGTGGACTTGTTGGGCCGAAGGGCCTGTTCCCACACTGTAGGGATTCTAATTCTAATTCACACTCCCAAGCAACATTGTTGATCCACTTCTTGAGGCCTTTCTGCAAGAGAAGTATACCTTAAGGAGAATTAAACTTCATATCATTTTGTGCATATGAAAAGCGAATTAAGTCTTTGCTTTTAGTGCATTGCTGACTTTGTCTTTCCATTTAAACACAATGAGTATTTCTTCATTGTTTCTTATCCCAGCTGACCAGAGTTATCAACCATCACTCAATTCCACCTCCAGCATCTGGTGAGATTTAATTTCTGCTTGGAAAATCAGCAAAGCTCCCCTTATCAAGCACTTTCTGTTCTTAATTGAATTATGAGGGGAGACAGAACTAGAGAATAGCTCAATCATGCACATACACAAAAGATAATTAAAACCCGAAAAAAACGGCTGATGCTGTAAATCAGAAACAAAAACAAAAATTGCTGGAAAAGCTCAGCAGGCCTGGCAGCATCTGTGGAGAGAAATCAGTGTTAACATTTCGGGTTGGGTGACCCCTCCTCAGAACCGTTCACATTCTGATCACTTAATCTGCACTATCAACACCCTTCCTTCCCCAGCACTCCACCCCCCCTCCTACTATTGCATAAATGCTGCTGCCTCCACACTTCGCATCAGCTCTGATGAAGAGGCATCTAGACTCGAAACGTTAGCTTGCTGTCTCTCCAGGGATGCTGCCTGATCTGCTGTGATTTCCAGCATTTTTTGCTTTCAGTACAGATTCATGAATCTGCAGTAATTTGCTCTGACAGAATGGAGAGTGCTAGCGTTGACTCTTGAGTTATCATTGTATTAAACTCTGCCAGCTGGAAGTAAGAACTCACTTCTACGCTGCACTTTTCTGGCTTCTCAGACAGTCTGCATTTTGTGATTAATGCTGAGTGAGGCCAGTGAAAAAAATGACATCTTCTCCCCCTGTTTCTAAGCGTGGATCCGTTCAGTCTGAGATCCTGCAGAGGTAGCTTTTATCCTGTTCACAGTAGCGAGCAAAGGTGCAGCAATTTTGTCAAGCATTTAATTGGAAAGCTGGGCAGCAAAATAGTCTTCAGCAAATGCTTGTGGGCAGTCAGCTGACGGTTGCTTTCTGCCAAACTGCGATTGTTTGCACTGTTCCTTATTTTGATAGAAATGACTGCATTATATATTATTCTTGCATCTTTTCAATGTCAGCTGTGACTCAGCATGGCACACTCACCCTGAGCCTAAAGGTCATGGGTTCAATCCCCCTTACAAGTACATCGGAGAGGTGCCATGAGGGTCCTGAGTGGTGGGCAAATGCCAGATGCCAATGGCCATGGAGAAGGGGTGTGCGCGGCTGGTGCCAGAGGTTCATGCCCTGAGATGCTGTTTGGTCGTACACAACATGGTGATCCTTTGGCGCAGGTGGCACGCTGACGTCACCAGGTGCCCTGTTGGCGTTCCACATTGACAACCAGCTTGCCTGGTTCATTTGGTAAGACAGGAAGCTGATTATGCATGAGGCGAGATGGGCTGTTAATAAGGTGCTTAACAAGCAATAACCTCCCTTGATTGGCAATTTGGAAGCCCAGTCAGAGGCCCACAGCAATGGATGGTGCGAGTCGGGACGGCACAGATGTTCAGCTGACCCACATCAAACCTTGTGATTGCAGTGCGTGTGTGTGCGTGTGTGTGTGTGTGTGTGTGTGTGTGTGCGTGTGTGTGTGTGTGTGTGTGTGTGTGTCTGATGGGAAAAGCCCCAGGAGAAGATGGAGGCTTACCATCGTCAGTTTGCCAGTTAGTGTGAGAGGGTTGCTCGAAGTTACAAGGCTATAACTGATTGACCGCTCCAAGTTGGCTGTTCTGTAGGGACAGCACTCTGTTGAAGTTGCTCAGAATCTGCTGAGATGTGGTTACATCATCCTGCTTAGTGTGAAATGTCACCGCTCAGTGTGTAACCCGAGAGCATCCTTTTGTCCTCAAATTACCTCATGCTGTTCGTTGGCTAACAGCTTTACATAGCAGGCTATTCACCTTGTTTTGTGTCTACTGCCTTTTGAACTCCGGTGTACTTTTCTCCTCAGCGTAAATAAACTTCTGGCACTCTTCCCTCTGGGCAAACTCACACAAATACAACAAAGGCAATCTCTTGCTTGACCGGGTTGGCTTTGTTGGCACGGGCATTACTCCTGCTTGTTAAAAATCGAGCAGATTTTTCAACAGATAACAAGGCGTGGAGCTGGATGAACACAGCAAGCCAGGCAGCGTCAGAGGAGCAGGAAAG
>JAHRHZ010000089.1:3566011-3635368 GCA_024137785.1 Ginglymostoma cirratum | reverse complement strand
GCTGCTTGGCCTGCTGTGTTCATCCAGCTCCACGCCTTGTTATCTCAGACTCCAGCATCAGCAGTTCCTGCTATCTCTGAGATTTTTAAACGACCGGTTTTGTGTTCACAATGTTAAAACAGGTAACACTAACCTACAATGTGCCAACATCTAGTGAATACCTTTGAAGCCTGAAGATTGAATGACTTAGCAAGCTGCAGTAATGCCGTAGTCTTGAAATTATTCCATCTGAATATTATCACTAATTAATTAGAATGGTTGGCCTCGCCAACTTTAATTGTCAATCTACCTAGGTGCAGGTAGCTGATTTCAAAAGCCCCAGCTAGGGTTTAACTGGCAAGGCATATGTTGGCTGACGGTGTGGAAAATTCACAATCAGTGTTAATGGACTGGCCAATGAAGTCAAGGGTAGATGAGATACTTCAGCCTACTCGTGGCTGAGGACAACTCAGAAATTACACTTGCATCCTGCAATGCATGTGGCACAGGTCGTACTTAATTTGTCCATAGGGAGGCTTTAGAGAACGTTGACCACTTCCAATATCTCGGGAGTGTCCTGTCGGCCAAAACAGCTGTTGATGGAGCGATCCAGCATTGCCTCCAGTGTGCTAGCGCAGCCTTCAGCCACCTGAGGAAAAGGGTGTTTGAAGGCAACAACATCAGATCCGACACCAAGCTTGTGGTATACAGGGCTGTGGTGGTTCCTGCCCTCCTATATAGCTCTGAGACGTGGACTGTCTACAGCAGACACCTCAAGGCACTGGAGCAGTACCACCATGCTGCCTGTGCAAGATCCTGCGAATCTGCTGGGAAGACAGACACACCAACACCAGCATCTTCAACCAGGCCAACGTCCCCAGCGTTGAGACACTGACTACCCTTGATCAGCTACGATGGGATGGGCACATTGTCCACATGACCAACACCGCTGCCCAATCCAGTGCTCTACCCCCAGCTCCGAAACGGCAGGCAAGACCCAGGTGGACAGAGGAAGCGTTTCAGTGATACCCTCCAGGCCTCACTGGGGAAGTGCAGCATTCCCACTGACACCCGGGAATCACTGGCCCCAAGACCATCCAAAGTCAGGGAGGAGCATCCGGGAAGGTGTCGAGTACCTGGAGACTTGCCAATGGGAAAAAGCGGAAACCGGGGGAAATCAGCGAAAGGAGCGCACTACCGCACCAACGCCCCACCCACCCCTTCCCATGATCCCCACCTGCCCCATGTATAACAGAGTCTGCTGTAGTCGCATTGGACTGTACAGCCACCTACAGACTCACCCTGAGAGGGGGCAGAGTCAACTGTGTCTGTGAGGGACTGCCAATGACAATGATGACTGGTTTAGTATGAGCTGCCTTGGATGACGGAGAGAGGCTCTGCACAAACCCTACCAACATATAGATACTCACCGTTGAGCAAGGTATCAACCAAAACAGACATATCAAGCCCAGTGGTAATGGGGAAGTGATGACTGGGATAGGGAAGGGATGCTGCCTCAGTCATAATCTTTCACACAGATGACCTCAGGGTGACAGTCCGAATCTACAGACTGGGGCTGAGGAGCAACTTGTATCCTCCTGTGGTGACAGAGCAGACCTTTTTTTTTTAGGCACAACACCGCTCTCCCGCAATTCAGGGAAGGTGAAGAAAAGCAGCTTCCTGCTCTCCGCACATTATCAGCCCTGCAGTCAAAATGTAAAGAATTCAAAGTCACTGTCCTCAATACGAAGCTCCGTCCCATAGAATGCTGAAATACTGCTGGACAGCCATCCAATATCAGAGCACAGAACGGCCCTCCCAACCAGAACGCAGGGCAAATACAACAACAACATGACCACCCTCAGCGAAACAAGCCTCACTGAGGAATTTCAACTCAAGGTGGTTTGGACAGGCTACACCTTCTGCTGAATTTGACAGGTCCAAGCCTGTGCAATCCGGTGTGGGCCTTGTTACTCAAGCTGAGCTGGCACGTGAGCTTGACTCATTTGCATTGGGAATCAACGATTGACTTGTGGCATTTAAGTCTCGCCAGCAATGAGCTTGAATGCCCATTGGCATCTCCACGCGGACAGCGACACATGAGGTCGAGGAAGCATTCGCTGACAATCTCAGCAAGATAATTAGTGCAGTACCCCATCAGAATAAACCTCGTTATTCTTGGTGACTGTAATACATGGAGACAACATGGTATTGGTCGAACATATCCAATGACCAGCTCCTTCTCTCTATGTGCAGTGGGTTTGACCTAACCATCACAAACACACTCTCACAGGAAACAAACAAACTGAAAACACCATTGCTACGTTCCACATCCAAACACTTGCATATTTTGGATTATATGACTGTATGACCAATATCAAGGCCTGTGCAGCCTTAAAGCTGCAGGTCTGACCATTAGCTCGACGGGAGTATTGTATCTTTGAAGATAAAATTGAAGGCACCGTGATGCAGAGTCAAGCCTATGATGATGCTATCACTTCAAGAGGCTAATTTGTCCTGGTTTGATTGAAGAGAGGTTGTAAGGCAGAGTTGCCAAGCTGTGTCTAAGAAAGTACACAATTTGTGAGGCCTTGGGTTCTTTTTTAAGTTGGAACAATGGAAGCAGTCTGGGTGTGGCCAGCTCTCACAGACCAGGCTTTCAAGTTTTTTTGTTTGTTTTCAGGTTTAGCTTTAAGCAGAAGCTATTCGGGTCTCAACAGAGTTGGAAGCTTCAGTGAATGTCTCCCAGCTGCTACTCTCTGAATTTTCTCTTAATGTTTTTGCCTGCTGGACAGGAGAACTGCATGTGAGAATCTGCCTTTTTGCCAGGGGGTGTGTCTATGGAATGTGACTGTTATTGAAACAGTTAATTAGAAATAGGTACTGTATCTATTATTCAGTTAAGTTTTCCAATAGTTAAGTAATTCTAAATTCCTCTTTTGTTTGTATTTTAACTATAATGTTTAAATAAATAGTGTCAGAGATAGTAGGAACTGCAGATGCTGGAGAATCTGAGATAACAAGGTTTAGAGCTGGATGAACACAGCAGGCCAAGCAGCATCAGAGGAGCAGGAAAGCTGATGTTTCGGGTCTGGACTTTTCTAAAGAAGGGTCTAGGCCTGAAACGTCAGCTTTCCCACTCCTTTGATGCTGCCTGGCCTGCTGTGTTCATCCAGCTCTACACCTTGTTATCTTAAATAAATAGTGTTTTGCTTAATGTTGAGTAGTTTGACCAGATCTGGAACACAAGCTAGCCACAGGAAGTGTTGCTATCCTGTAGCATAATATTGCAATTGAAAATTTTTGGAAAAGGTTAAAAGATATTACTTACAATACAGCATCTGAGGTCCTGGGATTTGTTAAATGGACTGCTCCAATAACAATGACCAAGATGTAGGGAATACTTATGGATGAAGTGCCCAACGCTCCCAGAGCTTGCGTAGCTGGCAAGAAATCAGCTGCAGGGAATGTGAGATACCATCTGGCAAAACACATACTGCAAGCCAGGCGAAGAGAGGTGCAGAGCTGATGGTGGGGGGAGAAGGCTGATGTGCTTCAAACAGCTGTTGGTAAAATGACCTGAAGGCTCTACAGGGTCAATGAAACAACAGTGTGACACCTATCCTCTCGGCCCCTAATGATTAGCATCAGCTTCTCTTTCACTGGGCAGCACAGTTCAGCAATCTCCGAACCCAATGATCCGTAGTGTGTGGTGATGTCATTGAGGCACTTCCACAGCCCCACTTACTCTGGAAGACTGTTCTGTCCATCCTTCACAAGGGCAAGACACAAAGGTCTGGGAGCTGATAGCATCCCATTTCAATTATTTGAGTATAGGGGGACTCATAAGGTGAAGACACCCTCTCATCTCTCTACCTAATTTGGAACCAAGGGTGCAAGAATACATCCTTAATGCATTTCTACAAATGCAAAGACTATCTGTGACCGTCATCGTGGTGTATCCATTTCTCTCACCAGTGGGAAAAGGTCACATAAGGGCTGTTCTTAATCTGACTGTCTCTCCCCCTCACTGTCTCAGTGTACCCAGAATCACAGCGTGGATTCCGTGTGGCTTGAACAGCGGTGGACATGATCTATGCAGGATGTGAAATTCAGACAAAGTGCTGTCAATGGAACAAAGGCCTCCATATGGAGGTCACGGACCTAACCCAGGCATGTGACACTGTAAACTGGGAGCAAGGATGGCTGTCTGGACCAAGACTGCAAACTGAATACTCATCCATCGAAGCATTTATATTGTGGGCAGCGCAATTGGCTGTAAACATATTAAGGGTTCATAAAGGAATATTCAGTGATGAGGCGAAATGGTGCTGATTCGATGACGAAATAAGAGGTGAAGCCACCTCTTCAGTCGTATTGCAGCATGAAGTGGAATGGTCCTTGAGCACAATCTTTATGCAGTTATGTGTAACTGAGCCATGTACCGTCCTGCAGGAGTTTACTTGTCAAGCAACGGCCTGGTCGCAGTTGGAGCTTTTGCTAGTTTTAGGTCACGAACAGATTCCGCCCCCCCCCCAACCCTGTCTTTGTTGAGATAACAAGGTGTGGAGCTGGATGAACACAGCAGGCCGAGCAGCATCATAGGAGCAGGAAAGCTTGATGTTTTGGTTTCTGATGAAGGGTCTAGGCCCGAAACGTCAAGCTTTCCTGCTCCTATGATGCTGCTTGGCCTGCTGTGTTCATCCAGCTCCACACCTTGTTATCTCGGATTCTCCAGCATCTGCAGTTCCTATTATCCCGTCTCTGTTGATCTTATTTCCGAGCTGGATGGAACCACAAGGAAAACCAGAGGTGACTCAAATATTCACAAGTTAGTTTAGTTTTGTGGAGGGCAGAGTGGAGGAGATGGATATTTAAGTAAAAAGCGAAATGGGTTAATGGGAGGGGAAGGTTACGACAAGCAAAATAAAAGCAATTCCTTTTAATTTCAGCTATACAGTCTGCCTACAGTAGTTGAATAGCAATTGTAGCTCATTTAGTAACACACTTCCCTCCGAGGCTCACAGTTTTGAGTTCAAGTACACCCACAGGGCTTGAGCCTCAAGAACTGTGCTGGCATTCCAGTGGGATATAAGGGGTGCTGTCGGATTGTTGTCTCTTAGTTGATGTTAAACCGAGGCCCAATCGATCATCTCAGGTGATTATCAAAGATCCCATGGCACTATATTGAAGAAGAACAGGAGATGATCTCCATGGCCAATGTTTACCCCTCAATCAAAATTAGAGAGAGAGAAAAAAGTTATAATTTTCAGGTCTTTGTGGGAGTTTGCCAATTGGCTGCAGTGTTTCCTACTTCATAACAGTGACCACGTTTTGAAAAGTACATCATCTTAGTGCTTTGCAGTATCTAAATGCAAATCAGTCTGTCTTATCCAAGGGGGATAGCAGTTGATGGTATTCATTGAGGAATGTTGAAGAGAAAGGATTTTTGTAGCTCTTGGAGGAGGTCACGAGTGCAAGGGGCACGATCGTAGACACTTGACATTCGAAAATCCTGGAGTTCGAATTTGTGTCTTCTGGTGCAAATTTCTTGCCTCACTGAAGTCGAGCGACCGTAAAGACTCAGTGCACTGAAATGTAAGGGCACACATTCTGTTCTGCCACCCCCCTCCTTCCATTCAGCTCCTGATCTTCCCTGACCATGGTCAAGCAGTGGTTCTTAGAGCACCATGGCTCCCAATTTCCCTTTGTTGCTGTGGATTTTACCTGAGGGCCGGGAAAACATCAGTACAGGTGCCATCGGATGAAATGCCATGTTCTGATAAGCTGGCGGTAGCAGCATTTCGACTGTCACCAACCCAATGGGCAAGATTGGGAAGAATGCCGCTTTTGCAGTGAGCTCTCTTTCCAGCTTTATGCTCCAACCTTCCAAACTAAGTCGGATCTACTGACACACTGCAGTAAGATCTAGCGACGATGAGAGGAGAACCATTGATGCGGTGAGTTGCCACGATCAAGAGTGGATGGAAGTTTCATCGGTAACTTTCAAAAGGAAGTCTGATAAATATTTGAAGGGGAAAAAGTGCTGGTTGAAGGGGAAAGAGAAGAGCGATTGGGACAGAGTGGATAGTTCTTTCAGAGACCCAGCACAAACAGGAATGGCCTCCCTATGTGGTGCATCATTCTCTAACTTCATGTAAAGGTTTCAAACCCAAATTGATTTCTTCTGCCTGTGAAATTAGGATGCCGTTTCCTTTGGGCCACAATGCCAGCTTGCTCAGTGACCAGCTAAATGGCCAAGAAATGGGTTCATTCAGGCTCAGCTCGTCTCAGTCACTGAGATGAGTCAGAATTACTTAGGCTTGAAGCCATTTGTCCTCAGTCAGTGCTCCAAAAGGGGAGACAAAATGAACCATAATGAGGGATGTCATCAATAGGCGGATACACCATTCATCAAGGATCTGCCTTCATGTTCTCAACCTGTACTGTGCTATGTATCCAGTAAACAGTGAAGCACAAGCCTGTAGTTGAGGAAAGGTGGCTGTGGCAGATTGGTGTACAGTCTGCTGGAATTATCTAGCACCGTTTTGTCCAAAGAGGTGAGGCTGATGGGAAGTGGGAATTGTGGGATGAGGTCTTCTGGTGCCAGGATCTTGCCTGCCAGCTGAGCGAACCTCACTGCCTCTTCCGGGCCACACAGTGACCGTGTAGTGCTGAGTGGGTCTTGCCCTGGAATCAAGTGGCAACAGGATGAGGCCCTTGAGTGAATGCTGATTGGCCACTTGAGGGCCTCAGTTGGCAACAGGACAGGAGGGTGATGCAGTTTTGGATATGCCACCACTTTGCCACTCTTCCTGACTGCAAACTCACTGCCTTTCAGGAGCATGGTAGTATCCTGTGCTATCCTAGCCTGGCTGAGTAGATGGAAGTATACTGTGGGAGAAGCCATGCTGGCCTTGGATAAGTGTGATCCCTCACAGGGTAAGCACCTTGTCTTCACCAGGCTCACTCACTGTGGTATGGGAGGGTAAGCACCGGAAGTAGAGTTGCAGGGCCAGGGAGGGTAAGCACCGGAAGTAGAGTTGCAGGGCCAGGGAGCAGTGAGGTAAAGCTTATCATTGCCTGTTATTTGGGTGACTGGGACCTCATCACAGACATGTAATGTTGGTCAGGGACAGAATGGGATCCCGAAGGAATGAGAGATAAGCACCAAGCAAGTCAACCTAAGGGGGCACTGATGCAGATGTCATGGAGTAGCCTTGGCAGAGGCCTGGCCTCCCAGGTGGGTAAGGATGTGGGGCACAAGAACATATGCAAAAGCAGGCATAAAAGGCCACCATATAGGAAGACCATGTTTAAAATTAATACCTTTAATAAACCTTTACCAGACTGATTCTTGGGATGGCAGGACTGACATAAGAAGAGAGACTGGATTGGTTAGGACTATATTCACTGGAGTGTAGAAGAATGAGGGGGAATCTCATAGGAACCTGTAAAATTCTAACAGGACTAGACAGGGTAATGTTCCCGATGACTGGGAGTCCATAATCAGCGGTCATAGTCTAAGGATACGTGGTAGGATATTTAGATGAGGAGAAATGTCTTCACCCAGAGAGAGGGGAGCCTGTGGAATTCTCTGTCACGGAAAGTAGTTGGGGCTAAAAATTGTATGTTTTCAAGAAGAAGTTAGCTATAGTTCTTAGGGCTAAAGGGATCAAAGGGGGAGAAAGTGGGAACAGACGACTGAGTTGGATGAGCAGCGTGATCATACTGAATGGTGGAGCAGGCTCGAAGGGCTGAGTGGCCTATTCCCACTCATATTTTCTATGTTTCGTGATGCCTTCAATTCGGGCCCGGTATGGGATAACGTCCAACAGCTCAATTGTCCATCAGTCTGCCTGATGTAAAACTGCACAACCCAAACCAACAAGGGCCTATTCACCAGTCTGGACTGTATTCAGTGTTCTCAGGCAGGTCAGTAATCTCAGTCTCACGCAGCGTTCCACACTGCACTCAGCAGAGAAACAGACCACTCAGCCTTGGAGAGTTGCAGTTCGAGCAACACTCAAGAAGCTTGACATTAAGCAGAGCAAAGCAACCAGTCTAATTAGCATCCCATGATTTACTGCAATTTATCATCCCTGTATTTGTTACTGAGGATTCATTTTTAAATGGTTTAAAGATGAATCGACAAAGGACCAGGTTTTAAGTGGGACTCACATTCAATAGAGCATCGTGTAACTTGGAATATTTCTTGTGTAGTCAGCAGTGTTTATCTTGCGCTGAATGTCCTTGATTTTTATGTCACCTTTGAAATATACCAGCAAAAGAAAATTTCCCTGTGTATTGGTAATGCATTGTTCCGTTAAGTTAGCTATATGTTCTGGATTGCCTAGTCATTAGGAACATCCTTCCTCCATTTAGTCCATACAGTGTGGAGTTGGAGGAACACAGCAGGTCAGGCAGCATCAGAGGAGCAGGAGAGTTGACGTTTTGGGCCTGGACCCTTCTTCAGACCTGAAACGTCAACTCTCCTGCTCCTCTGATGCTGCCTGACTGGCTGTGTTCCTCCAGCTCCATGCTGTATTGTCTCTGACTCCAGCATCTGCAGTTCTTGCTATCTCCGAGTGACTTCCTCCATTTACCCTGACTGGTCCTGTCAGAATTTTATAGGTTTCTATGAGATTCCCCTTGACTCTTCTAAACTCCAGTAAATATAGTCCTAACTGATCCAGTCTCTCTTCATATATTAGCCCTGCCATCCCAGGAATCAGTCTCGTAAACCTTCGCTGCACCCCCTCCATCACCAGAACATCTTTTCTCAGATAAGGAGACCAAAACTGCCCACAGTACTCCAGGTGTGGTCTCACCAAGGCCCTGTACAATTGCAGCAAGACATCCCTGCTCCAGGACTCGAACCCTGTCACTATGAAGGCCAACATATCATTCACCTTCTTCACCGCCTGCTGCACCTTTCTTACTTTCAGCAGCTGGTATACAAAGACATGCAGGTCTCATTGTACCTTTCCCAATCTATCCCCATTCAGATAATAATCTGCATGTTTTCTTCCCAAAGTAGATAATCTCACATTTATCCACATTAGACTTCATCTGCCATGCATTAGCTCACTCACTCAACTTGTCCCAGTCACACTGACGCATCTTTGCATCCTCCTCACAGCTCCCCCTCCCACCCAGCTTTGTCTCATCATCACCGTCAAGAATCCTCCCTCGTGTCTGTGCTGGCCCTGGTTGGGGCTTCCATTGCAATATCAATCTACTCTTGGGCAATCAGTGCTGGCCGCATTTAGGAAAACCACGTCTATTTTAGCCCAGGAACGGGTCAGGCCGTCGCTGGGCAATTTTCCAAATTGTTAGCTGGATGCCAGTGTTGTGTAGCTGTACCAGAAGAGCTTCCAAAACATTTCACATCAACCGCTTAGTTTTAAATTTCATCAAAGTACTGTGAGGAAGAATGTTACACACAGCAAGCTTCCATAAACAGCAGTGAGATTTATGACCATATAATCGATTTTCGTGATGTTGCTTTTGAGATACCAAGCAGAACTCTCCTGCTGTTCTTCAAAGAGAAAGATCTTTGATGTTTATGCGAGTGGATCGATGGGGCTTTGATTTATTGTCTCATCCTCACTGCTACTGGATTTTGTGCTCAAGTCTGTTGTCATGGATGGTGTCAAGCTTCCTGAGTGTTGTTGGAGATGCCCCCACGCAGGCAAGTGGGAAGTATTCCGTCACACTCCCGGCTTTTTGTGAATGAATGGTTTTATTGTTATGTGGATTTTACGGTGAGAAAAACAGTAAAATACCGTGAAAAGCTTTTCCACTGTTGCCACAATCCAGTGCCATTTTGAATAATTTTAAGAATAAGAAAACAAAAGAAAGATAGAGCTTAAAGAGAGTCTCCCAGCCCTGAGCCAGCTCATCATCAATAACTCTTGAGCTGCCATGCCTCCTCCACCCACTTTGCCGCCATCTACACTGCACCCAACCAATGTGGAAGTCGCCACACTCCAGGCACCATCTTTCGCTGCCAGGACGATTCTCCTCCGCCACTGCCTCTTGTGCCTTGTAGCTGGTGGACGGGCTTTGGGGAGTCAGGAGGTGAGTTATTTGCCGCAGTATTCCTAGCCTGTGACCTGCTGTTGTAGCCACTGTGTTTATGTGGCTGCTTCAGTTTAGTTCCTGGTCAATGGTAACCCCCATGATGTCGATATTGGGGGATACAACAATGACAATTCCATTGAACAATAAAAGACGCTGGCTAGAAACCTCTTGTTGAACATGGTCATTGCCTGGCACTTGCGTAGCACGAGGGTCACTTCCACCTATTAATCCAAGCTGAAGTGTTGTCTGGGTCTTACTGCATTTGAACATGTGCTGCTTCAGTATCTGAGGAGTCGTGAATGGTGCTGAACATTGTGCAATCATCGGCGAACATCCCCACTTCTGACCTTATGATGTAGGGAAGGTCATTGATGAAGCAGCTGAAGATGGTTGGGCCTAGGACACTACCCTGAGGAACTGCTGCAGAGATGTCCAAGAGTTGAGATGACTGACCTCCAATAACCACGACCATCTTCCTATGTGCTATGTACAGCTCCAACCAACAGAGAGTTTTTCCCTTCATTCCTTGCATGAGAGAGGCTGGAATGAGAAAATACCATTAATCCATCAAGCTTGCTTCCAGGTCAAATACCCAATCATTTAATCTCCTGAGGAACTATTTTCCAATAAAATACAGAAGGGGAAGTCATTAACACACCTCTGCTGTCACTCACAGCGAGGACAGTACCTGCTTCAGGATTACAAGTGGCATTGTGTGGTATTTAGTTTGATGAATAGGTTCTATTTAAATTGTTCTCCGCACAAATTAGTTTACTTAGTAAGCACTATGTACACAGTTGGACACATTTCCCTAAAATGGTCACCTTGTGCATATGAGCTGCAAAGACTTTTGTTTGATAATTGGACTTCCCTTCCATGTTTGAATTTAAATTAAGTTTGCCTGTACTTTGCAATATAAATGCCACTACACGGCAGAAGACTTCTCAAAGAATGAATAGCACTGAATTACAAATTGTATTTGACACTCTGTATAATCTCACCCTGACAATATTCAGTTTTCATTTCAACTCATGCCTCATTTAGTGCCACTAATGATGAAGGTCATTCTTGGAACAAGGCACTTAATCACGACAAGAGAAATTCGCCTTCACAGTTCTTTATTCTGATCGCACTCCTCTTCAGCTCTGATATGATTATTTCATTTGATTTATTATTGTCCCATGTACCTAGATACGGCGGCAAGTTTGCAGAGGATTATATGTGTGCGTACTGTCGGTTTGGTCAGTATGTGTGCCATAATTGCTGTTAAAATACATCTCATATATTAAAACTCTCCAGCAAAGCAAAAAAGGTCAATTTCTGTGATTGTCAAATACTCTTCCTATCTGTTTGTTGGTTCAACTGACCAATGTAGCATTAAAGACAGGTTCAAATTCACCTCCTCCCACCCACCTTTCTGCAAAAATGCCATCCCCTATTCCCAATTCCTTCGCCTCTGCCGCATCTGCTCCCAGGATGAGACATTCCACTCCCGTACATCCCAAATGTCCTCATTCTTCAAGGACCGCAACTTCCCCCCGACAGTGGTCGAGAACGCCCTCGACCGTGTCTCCCGCATTTCCCGGAACACATCCCTCACGCCCCGTCCCCGCAATAATAACCAAAAAAGATTCCCCCTCATCCTCACATACCACCCCACCAACCTCCGGATCCAACGCATCATCCTCCGACACTTCCGCCATCTGCAATCAGACCCCACCACCAAAGACATTTTTCCCTCCCCACCCTTATCTGCCTTCCGGAGGGACCACTCCCTCCGCGACTCCCTCGTCCGCTCCACACTCCCCTCCAGCCCCACCACACCCGGCACTTTTCCCTGCAACCGCAGGAAGTGCTACACCTGCCCCCACACCTCCTCCCTCACCCCAATCCCAGGCCCCAAGAAGACTTTCCACATCAGGCAGATGTTCACCTGCACATCTGCCAATGTGGTATACTGCATCCACTGTACCAGTTGTGGCTTCCTCTACATTGGGGAAACCAAGCGGAGGCTTGGGGACCGCTTTGCAGAACACCTGCGCTCAGTTCGCAACAAACAACTGCACCTCCCAGTCGCGAACCATTTCAACTCCCCCTCCCATTCCTCAGATGACATGTCCATCCTGGGCCTCCTGCAATGCCACAGTGATGCCACCCGATGGCTGCAGGAACAGCAAATCACATTCAGCCTGGGAACCCTGCAGCCCAATGGCATCAATGTGGATTTCACAAGTTTCAAAATCTCCCCTCCCCCAACCGCATCCCAAAACCAGCCCAGCTCGTCTCCACCTCCCTAACCTGTTTTTCCTCTCACCTCAAGCCACACCCCCATCTCCTATCTACTAACATCATCCCGCCCCCTTGACCTGTCCGTCCTCCCTGGACTGACCTCTCTCCTCCCTACCCCCCTACCTACACTCACCTTTACTGGCTCCATCCCCGCCCCTTCGACTTGTCTGCCTCCTCTCCACCTATCCTCTCCTCTATCCATCCTCTATCCGCCTCCCCCTCTCTCCCTATTTATTTCAGAACCCTCTTCCCCTCCCCCATTTCTGATGAAGGGTCTAGGCCCGAAACGTCAAGTTTTCCTGCTCCTATGATGCTGCTTGACCTGCTGTGTTCATCCAGCCCCATGCTTGTTATTTCAAATTCTGTGCTGGGTTCTTTGAGCACAACGGTTGGAGTGTACGGAATATTTTAGCCAAATTGTTGTTTATTTCAGTGCATGTGTTCCCCAGGATAGGTGAGAAATGAATTGGACAAACAGATGAACATTTGGGTCATTGACCTGAAATGTTAACTCAGTTTCTATTTCTCCCAATGCTGCCAGTTCTGCTGAGTTTCTATTTCAGCTGTCCTGTATTTTGCTCTAACATCTTGCTACATTGCTGAGGTGCTTTCGAATGCTCTGGTGAAGTTTAACGATGTAAAAGGTGCTGTATAGCTGCAAGTTATTGTTGCAATGATGGCATGTAGCATGGCAGCCTTTCAAACAGTTCGATCACGATGAGCAATTAAACGTGAGTTCCAAATGGTCAGTGTTGCTTGTTATGTTGGAGGACATTTGCAGTGACAAAAACTGATCCATCCCATTTCAAAGGCTGACAGCCAGACACGATTGGTCATTTCCAGCTTTGGTTTGCCCTGCAAGATTTGAATGAACCTCAGACTCAGAACTCCACAATCGATTTTGAGATGGCCCACAGGGACTCGCAGGAAAGTCAAGCCATGGGCAGAGATTTCATGCCCAGCCTTTGCCCCCAGGGGTGCAGGTTGGCTCCGTAGGGTGGCTTTGCTAGTTCGTTAAAATTGTCTGGGATGGTAGGGTCAGGACTGTGCCAGTCTCCTTTCTGTCACCCCTGGTATTTTACGTCACCCCTGGCTGACCCACTGGAATGTGCTGAAAATTGCATTTTGCCCATTTGAGGCTGCTGTCCGCACATTTTACCAGCAGAGGCGTAACAAGGTGTAGAGCTGGATGAACACAGCAGGCCAGGCAGCATCAGAGGAGCAGGAAAGCTGACATTTCAGGTCTGGACCCTTGGAGGATCCAGGTTTAACAATCCAGGCAGTTCTAACTCTAGATGTCTTTGGCTGAAATGTAACTTCTTCTGTGCCAAGGACTTCACAATCCACCAGTCCTTGGGTCAGGAAAGACTGTTAAGTAGCCAATTAAACATCAGATAAGTGTCTACTCCCAGCACCACTGATATTTTCCCAGCGGCAGGGTGACCCTCTCCTCTAACTGCATTGTGGCCTATGGAGGTGTCCCCAGTTTTAAGGGCAACCATCACTGAATCATGTACCTCCTCCAACATCTTGATCACCACCGATCTCACCTCCTCCCCACCGCCCCCACCGACATTCCCTGACCCCAGAAACTCTAGTGGGCTGCCCCACTGAGTGAAATCTCTGACACTTCCGCTTGGGGACTGACCACGATGAAGCCACGCTGCGAATTTGTTTGGAAAATGGCAGTGCGTTTCCATGGACGATCGATGGGAGCAGGGAGCCGAGGTGAGGATGCAGACGGCAGCTGGCGAAGACGGTTTCACATTTTCTCATTTGGCCTGCGACTGCTGAGGATCTGCTGTGAGAAGACATTGTGCCACGGGAGCTGATTAACGCCTCACAGCCTGTAGCAGGAATAAATTCGGCTGAATTCTATTTTAGCCACAGCCTGAATCCATCCTTTCCTCTCGTTATGATAAAACATAATTGCCCTGGCTGTGCTCACCGTTTTCTGCATCATGTTGTCAGCCACGCTCAACAAAATGGTCGAAGTTCAAGGTTGCACATCTGGCACTTCAACTACAGAACAGAAACAGACCATTCTCCATTCCTGTGCTCCCAGCAGCCTCAGTTGTGGATGGGCCCAAGTCAGGCTGCGGTCCCTTTTTAATTCAAGATACCTCCCTTGGCAGGATGGCTACGTGATACTGCTCTCAGTTTGATCCCCCCCCCACCATTAGGAAATTGGGTTCCTGACCTGAAAATGGTCCCACTGTTTTGACAGGGACTAAGTCCAGACGAATCTGCCTGGCAGATGTGACAGCCGAATGGATATAATGAAGAAACAGCGGTTGTATACGTAGGAGCCACCTGAATGCAACACGAAGGAAGGCAAAAAAAAAGAAATAACATGAAGAATAAACCAGCAAGACGAAGGAGGTGAAACAAAAGCACATGGAAACGCATTCTTTGCTTGCATTTCAGATTTCCAACACTGGTCATCTTTTGCATTTGGTGACGCTACAGGCTGAACTCATTTGCAGTGAGGATGGTGATTATGTTGGGGAGGTGATGGTCTAGTGGTATTAACGCTGGCCTGTTAATCCAGAGACCCAGATCGCGTTCTGGGGACCTGCCTTCAAATCCTGCCATGGCAGATGGTAGAATTTGAATTCAACAAATGGATTCATGGTCATCATTAGATTCTTAATTCAACAAATATCTGGAATTAAGAATCTAATGGTGACCAATGGATTCATGGGAAATTGTTGGGAAAAACCCATCAGGTTTACTAATGTCCTTCAGGGAAGGAAACTGCCATCCTTGCCTGGTCTGGCCTACATGTGACTCCAGACCCACAGCAATGTGGTTGACCCTTAACTGCCCTCTGGGCAATTCGGGATAGGCAATAAATGCTGCCTCGCCAGCGACACCCTCATCCTGTGAATGATTGAAGAAAAAAAAGTGTGGAAGTGACTGCCCAGGAAGAGGGTGGAGATGCCCCGTGGGAAGTTCAGGGTGCTGCGTTGATATGGACTAAAAGAGAAGGGATCATGGGTCATGAGAGATGTGCTGTATTTTCTGAACTTTGAGAGCATTGTGGGACCTGCAGTGATCTGATATGACCCCCAACATCCAGATTTCCGGGTTTGTGGCATCTGCCATCCTCTAGGACTCCCCTTGGCTCTGTGTGGGGTAGGGATTAGGTCTGTATATTATGATGTATGGCACATCAGGACCAAATGGGACCAGGTAGGATGGATCAATGAGTCCTTTCCTTCATTCACCATATGTGTTCCATGCATCATCTATTGGATAAGATATTGAACCAAGGCCCTGTCTACCCTCAGGATGTGGAAACGGAGGGTGCAGTGAAGCGAACCTTGATATCCTGGGCACTTACATGCGTTTGGTATCTTACAGAGGTTTAGATTGTGGAATTCCCACCACTTCGACCCTTGTGAATAGGAATACTGAACCGATGAGAAATTCTACGGTCACTTTCTCCACTTGAATAAATGTCCACATCATACTTTGCAGGATCAGTGCAGCAAGGGAGCTGGTTCATTCAGTTGCCTTGCTGGTGAGTGTGTGGTTCAGAATAACACAAGAAGAGGACCTGGCTGAGGGGCCTGTGCTGTCACTCTGCCCCATGCATGGTGTGGAGTGCTGCTCCTCAAGGTCTATAACTGATTATCTTTGTCCCTGTCTCTCTCTAATACTGAAAGATGCATATAGTCCCTTGTGCAGCTTGGCTAATTACTTATCTTAGTAAGACAGGGAAATGGTATTTTGCTTCTAAATGTTGGCCACTTATCTATTCTGAGTTCGCTATGAATATTGGGGTTCACATCCATGGCTGTTGTTCTGCAGTAACGTCTAGCTTGTTTCATTGTCTGAGCATTGACAGGCTATTTGGTCATGAAGGGCATCAATCCAAAACTCCAACACTTGTGTCCAGGCGAACATCCAGTTGTGCATATTTTCCAGTAAGAGCCAATGGTAAGAAGGCAGGAGCTGCAGGCTTAGGGCATAAGGCTAAGTGTCTGTCCAATTTGGTTCAGACTGTGCTCAACAACAGCTGGACATTGTATCTAGAATCAGGCATGTATGGCTTAGTGTGACTTAGTACAGGATTTTGGAGGAGGCTGAGCAGAAATCTTCATCCTGTCAGTTTGGATTGGATTCAAACCTGCGCTGGCTCAAAGCCCTTTGTGTTTCATTTTCAAATTCAGTACTGTAACCTTTAAAATGGACTCATTGCTCAGCAAATAGTCAGGGTATGCGCGTTTAGCAAGTGGCGCAGCATTCAGTGATCTGAGGCTCACTGTGGCTTCAGTTGGATTATGATAAATGCAGATTTTGCACCTTACCAAGAGATGTTTTGCTTGGAGTCTGCAGAAAATGAGCAATTTTAATTTGGTGTCTTTCATCACTCATCCTGTGACTGAATTTGCATTCAGAAAAAAGAAGCAGCACAGAAGAATCTCCCCATGTGACAAGTGACACACAGCAAAGGCTCCCTCAGCACAAACTGGGGCGTTGTGTGATGCCAATTGGTGAGCTATTCCGATAAAGATGATAAATAAAGTGGGATGGTCAAAACAGAAATAATGATCACATCGGAAAGGCACCAGATTTTGAAAAAGGAGCTCAGATGTATTGTGGGGTAAAGGAAATTTTAGTTGCCACCTGCAGAGCTTGACAAGGGAGCTCCTGGTAGCGAGAGGTCCTGTGGAATAATGTACAAGTATCCTGCTTGGAGTGATGTTTCCCCCGCTCATCCTTGGGGTTTGTCTAAGCAAAATTGACAACTTACTGCAGCAAAATACAGCCCTTAAAGTGTCCACAGTCAACTAGGTTGAGATTCATTTTGAACACTGCTAAAAAGAAACATGAAGTTGAAGCTTTTGTCTTGCGCTCAGCAGGACTGAAACACAAGAAGACCAACTTCAGAAACTGAACAACAGTTTATACAGAAGAGGGTGCTGATGGGTTGACAACTATTGGCATAGGGACGCAGCAGGAGCTGTTAACTGTCTATGTTCAGTGATTAAATTCAAACCAGCCAAGTTGGTTCTGATTGGTTGGGAATATAGAAACAGGATAAGGCCATTTGGCCCCTCCAGGCTGTTCTGTCATTGAATAAGGTCAGGCCGATCTGGTTGTGGTCTCAGCTCACTTTCTGCTTGACTACACCCCCCCAACCATCCCCAGCAAATGGAACTTACCCCTCCCCCCCCAGTATACACCTTATCCAATCCCCTTCAGACTTTATATGTTTCAATGAAATCACAGCTCATTATTCCAAAATGCAGTGGATCTAGGAATGGATCCGCGTGCTCCGGTTTCCTCCCACAGTCCAAAAAGATGTGCAGGCTAGGTGGATTGGCCATGCTAAATTGCCCGTAGTGTTCAGGGAGGTGTAGATTAGGTGGGTTATGGGGGATGGGTCTGGGTGGGATGCTCTGAGGTTCGGTGTGGACTTGTTGGGCTGAAGGGCCTGTTTCCACACTGTAGGGATTCTATGATTCTCTGAAAAGTAGGCCATTCAGCCCCTCGGGCCTGTTCTGCCATTCAATGAGATCATGGCTGATCTGTGGCTGAACTCCAAATACCTGCTTCTGGCCCATATCCCTGAATACAGTCGCCTCACAAAAAAATTTGCCTATCTCAGAAAATTAACAACTGATCTAGCATCCAGTGCCATTTGTGGAAGAGAGTTCCAAATTTTTACCATCCTTTATGTGTAGAAGTGCTTCCTAACATTTCTCCTGAACTGTCTGGCCCTAATTCTCAGACTGTGCCCCCTCGTTCTCGAATCCCCAACCAATGGAAATAGTTTGTCTTTATCTCCCCTGCCTTTTCCTGTTAATATCTTGAAGATTTGGATCAGATCATCCCTTCACCATCTATAGGCCAAACCTGTTCAGCCTTTCTCAAAAGACAAGCCCCTTCGTCACAGGAATGCAGCAGGAATTGGTTGACTCGATAGCCATTTCCTCAGTGAAAAAGGTGCAATGTGTGCACAGATTCCTTTTGTCAACAAAGAACAGGCCCCTCTGTGTGAATAAATGGAGTGCTCCCGATCATTTAAATTGGCTTCCAGTGTAATTTCTAGTACAGTCGGGAATACTTAGTAAATGTTGTCCAAAAGCAGAATCTCATCTAATCCTTGCTGCATCCCCTGACCAGTCGGTATCGGCTTGCATGGTTTGAATTTAATCAATTAACTCAGACAGTTCACAGTTCCTGCTGCAAATCTACACCAAGTATATAATCAAACCAATCAGCACCTGACTTCCCATGCTTCACAATTTCTGTTTCTTTCTCGCATTTTAGTTCTGGTGACTGTGGGACAACAAGCCTCGATTTCATGTCTCCTCATAACAGTGTTTTTAAGTTCTGGACTGCTTAGAATCATTTCATTTAAGACCTTCACATCAGCAGCTCATGCAGTCTCTCATCTCATTGGAATGGGATTGCATTCAAGCCCAAAGCCCAGAGGCAGAGGGGTAGCTCTCTATATGACCACAGAACCCAGGCTCCAAGTGATTCCCTCCAAAATATTTCGATGAGCTGTAATTATTTTTGACAACATTACCCAGTCCTGTTATTAGGAGATATCGTTCTATTAAAAAATTACATATTTTAGATTCCATGAACATTATGTGACATTTATTAAAGTGCCACTTATTTCAGCTCTCTAATTAGTCTTTCAATTATGCAGTGTTAAATGAAATGAGAAAATGAGAAAAGCTGGCCAATTATGTTGGTTTTTTTGGTGGTTATTAAATCGAGTTGGTTAAGGAATAAAGAGCAGCATCCATTTCATTTATATCCGCGTGCCATTCTTTTTTTCAAACCTTTGTCTTTATTTTTAATGCCTATTCTCTCCTTTTATTTAAACCCTTACGTGCATTCCGCAGCAGAGGGAGGGATGGATAAGCTATCAAAAGCTGCAGGGGGGAGTCTGAATGTTGCTCCTCTCTATTGTGTGGGACCCTCTCCAGTGATGAAACTAGCACGAAAGGGCAATGTCTTTGCTGCTGAAGAACTGGCCAATGTATCCAGCTGTGTGCCTCATCTGGTTTATGGAGCTGAGATATTTGTGTGGGTGTTACCTGTGGCACAGTGGATAGACCTCTTGTCTCTGGTTCAGGAAGTTGTAAGGTGTAAGTCTCAATCCGGATTGATCTTGGTGGGGTTGGGCAGGAGGAATTGTGACACGGTGGCTCAGTGGTTAGAATTTCTGCCTCACAGTGCCAGGGACCTGGGTTCCATTCCTTGGGTGACTATCCGTATGGAGTTTGCACTTTCTCCCTGTATCTGTGTAGGTTTCCTCACACAGTCCAAAGGTGTGCAGGTTAGGATGGGTTAGCCATGTAAAATTGTCCTGTAGTGTCAAGGGATGTGCAGGCTAGATGGCTACAGGGGCAGGGTCTAGGTGGGATGCTTTTTGGAAAGTCACTGTGGACTTGATGGGCCGGATGAAAATGGCAAGAAAGGGCCGAATGGCCTGCTTCCACACTGTAGGGATTCTGTGATTCCAGGGACTTGCACACAAAATTGAGGCTGATGTGCCAAGGGAGTACTGTCCATGTGACATTAAAACCAAGGCCCCGTTTGTCCCCTCAGCTGGCATTTTCCCCAAGAAAAGGAGTTTTTTTCGAATGTTCTGGCTTGATACTTATGATGACCAAAAGCAGATTATCTGCTCACGATGACATTGAGGGCACTGACTGTGCTCAGTTGGTTGCTGCGTTTCCTGCATTTAACAACCCCCGCAGAATTATTTTGCACAATTTTCACACCTGGATATGGCAGCATGTGGTATCGCCAAACAATGTGTGGCGAGCTGAAAGAGCTCAGCAATTATGTGTCGGGAAAGTCAAAAATCGACACCCTACTTTTTGGGAAATTCTGATAGGCACTAATTTTTAGCTCCCTTCGCGCACACAAGTGCAGCTTGTAGCGACGTTCAGAAGCACAGATCTCTTTTTCCTACGAGGGATCAGCACATGGGAACTTGAAAAGTGAAAATATATAATCATGAGATGTGCTGAGCGATTGTTTCACTCATTCACGAGATGTAAGCATCACTGACAAGACCAGCATTTATTGCCCATCCATAATCATAGAACATAGAACTGTACAGCACAGTACAGGCCCTTCGGCCCACTATGTTGTGCCGAACTTTTACCCTAATCCTAAATTCTATCTAACCTCCACCCCTACCTTATATTATCAAACATATGCCTATCTAATAGCTGCTTAAATGCCCCGAATGAGGCTGACTCCACTACCCTCTCCGGCAATGCATTCCACGCCCCGACCACTCTCTGAATAAAGAACCTCCCTCTGACGTCTCCCTATATCTACCTCCACTCACTTTAAAACTATCATGCTTAAGAATGTGGACGGCCACTGTCTTGAATACAATGGAGTAGATTACTGAACCATTTTAGAGGGCAGTTAAGGGTCAGTATTGCTGTGGGTCTGGATAAGGACAGCAGATTGCCTTCCCAAAAGGATATTAGAGTACTGGGTACTACACATTCTTACAATCAGAGAATAACAGAATCCCTACGGTGTGGAAGCAGGCCATTTGGCCCATTGAGTCCACACTGACCCTCTGAAGGGTATGCCACGCAGACCCACCATGATGCCCTAACCCTGCAAGCCTGCATTTCCCACGGCTAAGCCCCCCACCCCCGGCCTGCATATCCCTGGGCACTACGGGTCAATTTCCCATGGCCAATCCACCCTAACCCGCTCATCCCTGGGCACTATGGGGCAATTTAGCACGGCCAATCCACCCTAGCCTGCATATCCCTGAACACTATGGACAATTTAGCATGGCCAATCCACCTAACCTGCCCATCTTTGGACTGTGGGAGGAAACTGGAGCACCCGGAGCAAACCCACGCAGACAAGGGGTGAATGTGCAGACTCCACACAGGCAGTCACCTGAGGGTGGAATTGAACCCAGGCGCTGTCAGTGCTAATGCCATCATGATATCACAATACCTCCAGAAAGGAAGAAGAAGTCAATTCTGAGGAGGAAGAGGCAGGTTAATCATATTGGCTCTTACCACAAAGCAATCAGGCATTTTCTCAAGATCTGAAGCAGTTGATTTCGATGTCAAGACTAACCCATGCCAAGATCAAATGAGTTAAAAGTGTACAAGTTAAAATATTTTGCCTGCATGCCACTGATTTGCAGCACAGTGTGTGCACATCTTAAATATACCTGTCCAAAGCTCTGTCCTCCTGATGCTCAAGGCTGTGCAGAGCTAGCGGTGTAGCCAAAAGTTGGAAGCAGAAGTTGTAAAGGTGCCTTGGTTCCTCTCTATTTAGCTTTCGTTCAGCGCAGATTTTAATGGGTCAAATCAGTTTCCATTTTTGTGATACTGGGTGAGACAAAAATGTTCCTAAACCACTCGAGCAAGCAGTAACTTGTGTGTGTGTGTGTAGGGACCACGGCATCTTTCCAGCCTGAGCCATCAGAGTACTGCCACTTTAAGGCCTGCTTTTAAACCAATGGATAATAAGTGTTTGAGATGGTTTAACAAAAATGCTCATTCCATGCACTGCTGCCAATAGAGGCAGCCCAGCATTAATATCATGAGTGCTGTCGATCCCCTTTTTAAGTGTCTTTGTCTGATAATAGTCTGGGATGAGGTCTGATGCTTGATTTCACTTATCATGAAGTCAAATAATTTTTCATGAACTGCTGGGGCATGACTGACTGCTGGAATGCAGAAAGGGCACCCTGTTTTTGAAAGTTCATTTCACTTTTGATAATTGCATTTCATCTTGTACCTTTTTTCCCGAGCTACAGTGACTGGCAGAGATCTTGCGTACATCAGGTTTAATGTGCTCACGCAAGAACTGCCTCTCTCAATGATCCACTTATCATGCGAAATGAGTGAGTTTTCAATTAATTTCGTCTATGTGTTGGCTGTCCGCCCCAATCTACAAGGGTTTCTAGTGGTGCAGTGGTCGTGTCCCTGCCTCCAGGAGGCAGAAGACCCGGGTTTGAGCCCTGCCTGTTCGAGTAGTGTGTTACGATGTGTCTGGAAGGTTGATTCAAAATAATTGCAACGGATTGAGTGTCTGTCCCTTTTGACAGGAAGCTCAAAATGACTGCGTGACAACAATACCTCAATTTTAAAATGATCATCATTGTTTTCCAATCCCCTCACCTCCTCCCTGTCTCTGTAACCTCCTCCAGTCCCACAACCCTCTAAGATATCAGGCCTTCTCCAGCTTTGGCCTCTTCGCATCCCCGATTTTCATCACTCTTGCTATAACTGAGTCTTCAACCGTCTTGAATTTCAGCTTTGGAATTCTGTCTCAAAACTTTTCCCCTCTTTCTCTCCCCGCTTTCATTGCCTCCTTCTAACATGCGTTTTGGAGCAAGATTTGGGCAACTATCCGCAAATCCCTTTATGTGTATTCTCCTTCTGAACCTCTGCATGAGATGTGGTGACCCTCAGGTTAAACGACCACCAGTCAGCCCTTAGAAGAGGCTTCGCAGTGGGGTTAAAATTGTATCAGAGATAAAAGGTACTGCAGATGCTGGAGCTGCAGTACCTTTTATCACCAGTCAGCCCTTTGCCTTTTATCTCTTTATGTGTCAAGTTTTGTTTGACTGTTGCTCCTGCAAAGCATCTGGGGAATTTTTACTACATTAAAGACACTGTATAAATGCAAATTGTTGATGTTGGTATCAGTCAGCAACGGTGAATACAGGACAGCATTATTGATAACAACCAGTCACTGTGAGTTACCTAGCAACATGAAGCTGTTTTCAACAAGGCCAGTTACATATTTTGATCACAACTACATTTATGGCTTGAAATAAATTTAGTCCAGCTCGCTTAAGATCATTGGACTGAGGAATATTAGGGTAAATGCAGTGATCACAGCAAGGGCATTACAGGAAAGTGAATGTCTGTCCATGTGATTTTCTGCCAGTTAATTTTCACAGGCAGAGCTTCAAAGGCAGTGTGTATGTGTGATTTGTTAGAATTAGCTCCCTATATTTTGAAGTAGTCCTTGAGGTTGTCATATCATCTAAAGATTCTGTCACTACATCTTCAGTTCTGACAGAGGGGCATTCCAAGTGTCGTTAAGGTAGAAGCTGGTGTGTGTTGCACCCATTTCAGAAGTGCAACTGTGTACATTTTGGCATGGGAGTTTGTAAGCCGTTTGCCGTTCCAATGTCTAATGCGAGCTATTTTGTTTCCTGTAGGTGTTCACGAGGTATGGCAAGTGCTACACTTTTAACTCCGGGCAGACTAAAGACCAACCGATCCTGACAACAATGAAAGGAGGAACTGGGAATGGTCTGGAACTGATGCTGGACATTCAGCAGGATGACTACCTTCCTGTCTGGGGTGAAACAGGTACTGCCTATTTGATCCAAGAGTTGTAGAAGCTGCAAGCAATGGAGGTTTTGCTGTATCTTTTGGTGTATCCAGTCTATTATGCAAGTTTCTGCCATGTTGTGGCAGCTAGACGTCACCAGTTCACATTATAAAGAAAAAAAATGTATAAGGAACATATTATGAGCCACTTGTGATACTCTAATGATATCACTTGATTTAAAATGAATGTTAAATGTTGGGATAATTAGTCCATCCGAATTGAGAGAGCCTCTCTATTTCACTTGTGCATAAGACCGTAAGAAACACGAACTGGAGCAGGCTGTTTGGCCCCCGAGCCTGCTCCACCGTTCAGTAGGATCATGGCCACTTTTCTGTCCTTTCCCGTAACCCTTGATTCACCCGACTGATCAAGAATCTATTTGTGTCAGCCTAAAATATACACAAGGATTCGCAGCTCTGTGGCAAGGAGTTCCAAAAACTTCAAACCCTCAGCGAGAGGAAATTCCTCCTCATCCCGGTGTTACATTGGTGTCTCTTTATTCTGAGATTATGCCCTCTGGGCCTAGACTTTCCCATGAGGTGAAACATTCTCTCAGCACTGACCCTATCAAGGTCCTTAAGAGTCTTATATGTTTCAATGAGACCACCTCTCAATCTTCATAGGAAGGCAGGCATTAGTTCAGGATCTTGTTAAATGGCAGAGTAGGCATGGCGGATGGAATGGCCTACTCCTGTCCTCAAGTCATATGATTTTATGACCTTGTAATGTACAGCCAAATCCCTGACATAGACTCAGGCTCAGGCTGCTAGTTAGGCAGAGACTGGGGCTTGAGAGCAGAACCTTCCTAAGCTTAAAAGAGCTTCAGTCTGAAGTCTGTTTTTACTTATTCACTTTCGGGACATGGGCGTTGCTGGCTGGGCCAGCATTTATTTCCAATTCCTAATTGGTGGCGGTGAGCTGCCTTCTTGAACTGCTGCAGTCCATGTTCTGTAGGTTGACCCTTAGAGAGGGAATTCCAGGCTTTTGACCCAGCGACAGTGAAGGAACAGCGATATGTTTCCAAATCAGGACAATCAGTGGCTTGGAGGGGAACCTGAAGGGGGCGGTGTTCCCATGTGTCTGCTGCCCTTTTCCTTCTGGATGGAAGTGGTTGTGGGTTTGGAAGGTGCTGTCTGACGATCTTTGGTGAATTTCTGCAGTGCATCTTGTAGATGGTACACACTGCTGCTACTGAGCATCGGTGATGGATGGAATGGATGCTTGTGGATGTAGTGCCAATCAAGCGGCTGCTTCGTCCAGTATGGTGGGTCAAGTTTCTTGGGTGTTGTTGGGGCTGTACCCATTCAGGCAAGTGGGGAGTATTCCATCACACTCCTGACTTGTGCCTTGTAGATGGTGGACAGGCTTTGGCGAGTCAGGAGGTGAGTTACTCGCTACAGTGTTCCTAGCCTCTGAGCTGCTTCTGTAGTCACTGTGTTTATGTGGTGAGTCCACTGACTTCCTGGTCAATAATGATCTCCAGGATGATGAAAGTGAGGGATTCAGTGATAGTAACACCATTGAATGTCGAGGGGTGGTGGTTAGATTGTCTCTTATTGGAGATGGTCATAGCCTGGCATTTGTGTGGCGCGAATGTTACTTGGCGTTTATCAGCCCAAGCCTGGATATTGTTGAGATCCTGTTGCATTTGGACACGGACTGCTTCAGTACCTGAGGAGTCGCGAATGGTGCTGAACATTGTGCAATCATCAGCAAACATCCCCACTTCTGACCTTATGATGGAGGGAAGGTCATTGATGAAGCAGCTGAAGATGGTTGGGCCTAGGACATTACCCTGAGGAAATCTGACAACCACAAATATCTACCTTTACACCAGGTATGACTCCAACCAGTGGAGATTTTGCCCCCTGATGCCCATTGATTCCAGTTTTACGAGGGCTTCTTGATGCCACACTCAATCGAATGCAGCGTTGAATTCAAGGGCTGTCACTCTCACCCCACCTCTGGAATTCAGCTCTTTTGTCCATGTTTGAACCAAGACTGTAATGAGGTCAAGAGCTGACTGGCCCTGACAGAACCCAAACTGGGCATCACTGAACAGATTCATAGATAGAATCATACGATCCCTACAGTGTATAAAGAGACCATTTGGCCCATCGAGACTGCACTGACCTGCCCGAAGACCATGCCACCCAGACTCCCACCCTATCTCCATAACCCAGCATTTACCACCACTAATCCACCCTAACCTGCACATCCCTGGACTCTATGGGACAATCCACCCTAACCTGCACATCGCTGAACACTATGGGACAATTTAGCCCAGCCAATCCACCCTAGCCTGCACATCTTTGGACTGTGAGAGGAAACCGGAGCACCTGGAGGAAACCCATGCAGACGAGGGGAGAAAGTGGAAACTCCACACAGACAGTCGCCCGAGGCTGGGATTGAACCCAGGTCCCTGGCGCCATGAGTGGGCACCGGGCCTCCGTTATTGCTGAGGTTCTTTCTGTGTAGGTGCTATGTAATAGCACTGTTGATGACCCTTTCCATTTGAAGGGTGTGCTCAGATAAGTTGTCGATGGATTTTCCCGTGGTGGTACCGTGGTGCTGACTCAAAGTGGAGGGAATCTCCAAGTAGATCACACATGTCAACACAGACACCAAGTTTCTACAGCAATGCAAGAAAGCACAAAAGATCCCAAGAGGACTGCAGATCACGAACCCACTCAAGTCGACCGACAACACTGATTATGCTGAGAGACTTTGCCGTCACACCTCTCGCAAATGGACCCAGTCGAACCAGGAGCGTTCCTCGTCACAATGGACATTTCAGCACTCTGCACCAGCATCCCCCATGACGACAGCATCGCCGCAACAGCCTCAGTACTCAATACCACCAACTGCCAATTTCCCGACGCCATCCTCCAACTTATCCACTTCTTCCTCGACCACAACGTCTTCACCTTCGACAAGCGGGTCTTCATCCAGACACATGGAACAGCCATGGGGTCCCGATTCGCTCTCCAATATGCCAACATTTTCGTGCGCAAGGTCGAATAAGACTTCTTTGCTGCACAGGACCTCCGACCAACATTATACACCAGATACATTGATGACATTTTCTTCCTTTGGACTCATGGCGAGGAATCACTGAAACAACTACATAGTGATATCCACAAGTTTCATCCCACCATCAGACTTACCATGGACTACACTTTAGAATCAGTCTCATTCTTGAACGCTTGCATCTCCATCAGGGACGGACACCTCAGTACCTCACTCTACAACACGCCCACAGATAACCTCACGATGCTGCACTTCTCTAGCTTCCACCTGAAACATATTAAAACAGTCATCCCCTACAGACCAGCCCTACACATACACAGGATCTGCTTGGATGAAGAGGAACGAGACAGACACTAGAAGGTGTTCAAGGATGCCCTCGTAGGAACAAGATATGATGCTCAACTCATCGATCGCCAGTTCCGATGTGCCATGCCAAAAAACCACAATGACTTCCTCAAAAGACAGATACGGGATACTTCTGATAGGGTACCCTTTGCTGTCTAGTACTTCCTGGGAGCGGAGAAATGAAGCCATGTCCTTTGCAGCCTTCAACACATTATCGATGACGATGAGCACCTCGCCAAAATCTTCCCCCATGCCTCCACTTCTCGCCTTCAAACAACCACCAAACCTTAAACAGACCGTTGTTCGCAGCAAACTACCCAGCCTTCTGGACAACATCAACCACAACACTATATAATCCTGTCATGGCAACCTTTGCAAGACATGTCAGATCTTCGACATGGACACTATCATCACACATGGAAACACCACCCACCATGTGCACGGCAGATACTCATGTGATGCAGGCAACGTTGTCTATCTCATACGCTGCAGGCAAGGATGTCCTGAGGCATGGTATATTGGCGAGACCATGCAGACGCTATGACAACAGATGAATGGCCAAACAGGGATGCTCCCTCCCAGTGGGGGAACACTTCAGCGGTCAAGGACATTCGGCCTTGGATCTTTGGGTAAACTTCCTCCACGGTGGACTTCAGGATACACAGCAACGCAGTGTTGCCGAGCAGAGGCTGAGAGCCAAGTTCAGTACCCATGAGGACAGCCTCAACCGGGATCTTGGGTTCATATCGCACACGCACACACACACACACACACACACACACACACACGGTGAATTTATGGGGTGAAGTTGTATTTATAGATACATTCTAGTTTGTTCAAAAAGTACACAATTTATAGACAATCAGTCAATGTGACATTTTATAAATTCCTACTTTACAAATAAAACCAGTCTGACTCCAAACCAAATACAAACAGATTCGAAACAAAGCCTCACACCTAACATGCATGGCCTGACGTAAAATGTCACCTCTTCTTTACACTGATAAAACCTTTAGTTCTCTCAGGACGGTGACTTCAAAGGAATTCGTGAATTTACATATACATATTAATCAATTAAAACCTTCTAACTGATTAAAGATTTAACAGCATCTTAGGTGTGTTTAGTACATCCTCAACCGTGGTGTGACCCTTTGATCTTATGCTTATAAATTCTGTGTCTGTTACCTCTCTCAGTAACGCCTGAAGAAGTAGAGAGGCTCTGAAAGCTTGGGTTTTCAAATAAACCCATTGGACTATAACCTGGTGTTGTGTGATTCCCGACATTGCCCACCCCAGTCCAACACCGGCATCTCCACAACACAGATAACACTAAGGCAGACACAAACTTGCATTTATTGCTCCTTCCATAACCTCAGGATCTCCCAAAGTGTGTCCATTTAGTACCTCTTCTGAAAGATGGCACATATTAGAGTCTCACATTCCCTCAGTACCATACTGAAGTATCAGCCTTAATTTTTGTATTTGAGCCGTGATTTTTGAATTTGGAACCTTGTGACACAGAGGTGACATTGTGAGTGACGACTGACACATGCAAGAAATGACCAGATCCTCTACTTTACTAACGTTGATTGAGAGATTGGACAGCATTGCAACTGATGGTGAATCTGGCAGTCTCCGTCCCTCCTTCCTTCTGTGAGTAACTGCCAACACTGCCACTTTGCCCTGATGGCATGGTTGGGTCGAAGGAAAAAACATTGCGATGGAGTGAACAGAATGAGTGTCATGCCCACAGTTCCCCTCATGCCAACCTGTCAATGGTGGTAGTGCCACTACATACGCAAGATTGGTCGCAGAGGGAGAGAGGAACTGAGAACGTCTGTAGTGCTGTGGTGTCTCATCCACACCTTCTCGTAGGAGGCTCGTGTATCTAGGAGGCATTTGGCAAAGCCACTCCTCGGTCAGTTGGGAGGAAATGTGTGGAAAAGGTCAACAACCTCCAGAATCAGAGTCATGACAGCACAGAAGGAGGCTTTTTGGCCCATCGTTTCTGAACTGGATTTCCGCATTTTTCTCCCTCATTCCCTTTGGCACAGTGTTTGGTATCTGCTTTGCTCCACTTGTGATGGCATAAAATAGACTGGGAACTTTTGAGATGAGGAATTTGCTGTCTGGGGCTGTGCTGAGCAGTCTGTAGTACATTGGATGAAGAAACCAATTTGTGGTGGTCATCATTTTCAACTTTATGTTGCGGTAAATTTTCTGGAGCCAAGCAGAGAGCAGGCTATATGAGCAATACTAGACCAGGTATTATGCAACGAGATAGGATTAATTAATGATTGAATGGTGAAGGCGCCTTAGGGAGCAGTGATCATAATATGATTGAATTTTACATTCAGTTCGTTGGATAAAACGACTGGATCCAGGGGGCTGGTATTTTAAACTTAAACAAGACCAGTTGTGAAAACACGAAAACAGAGCCAGTTGAAGTGAACTGGCAAATTATGTTAAGGACAGTTCAATGGAGATGCCTTGGTGGGACATTTAAGGGGATATTCCAGAACACACCCATTCTAACAAGGAAGAAAAATTCTAAGGGGAGGAAGCACCACCTGGGGCTCACTACAGAAGTTAAAGATAGTATGAAACGTACAATCATCAAGGGTACTAATGAAGCAACCCATCACACAGCCATTTCTTCCACACAGCCAGCTATTGAAAAGGGTATGTAGCCAACCCATCATTTTCCCCATCGATCCCTTTACTGGGCAGCACCTGCCACCCATTTTTTTTTTAACCTGAAATGGTCTTTGGAAAGGCTGCAACACTTTTTGGCCCCACCCCACACAGTCACTTCCCCCAAAACCCTTACCAAGGGTCTTTTAAGGACTATTCACTCACACTATTTCTTGAGAGATTGACCTTCAATTTGAGAGAGGGCCTCTGAGCTCTCTGCTCTGCAAACGGCTGTCTTTTTGGCATTGTTATAGAGTCATAGAGTTAGAAAGGTTGGAAACAGACCCTTCAGTCCAACACATCCGTGCCGACCAGACATCCTAAATTAATCTAGTCCGAGTTCCCAGCATTTGGCTCATATCCCTCTCAACCCTTCCCATTCATGTACCCATCCAGATGCCTTTTAAATGTTGTAATTGTACCAGCGTCCACCACTTCCTCTGGCAGCTCATTCCATACACACACCACCTTCTGTGTGAAAATGTTACCCCTTAGATCCCTTTTAAATCTTTCCCCTCGCACCTTAAACCTATGCCCTCTGAAATCCCCTACCCTGGGGAAAAGACCTTGGCTATTCACCCTCTCCAAGCCCCTCATGATTTTATAAACCTTTATAAGGTCACCCCTCAGCCTCCAACACTTCAGGGAAAATAACACCAGCCTATTCAGTGTCTCCCTATAGCTCAAACCCTCCAACCACGGCAACATCCTTGTAAATCTTTTCTCAACCCTTTCAAGTTTCACAACATCCTTCCTAAAGCAGGGAGACCAGAATTGCACACAGTATTCCAAAGGTGGCCTCACCAATGTCCTGTACAGCCACAACATGACCCTCCCAACTCCTATACTCAGTGCACTGACCAGTAAAGGCAACGGTTGGATGCTTGCACAAATTTTGATTTGGCTTTTTAAAATTCAGTGACCCCTGACAATGCCTGAAGGGAGCAGCCTGCAAGTCCTGATAGAATGCACTCATTATATCAGCTCAAGAATATTAACGTATCAATCAGCAATTTCTGCAAGATTCACACGTTTTTGAGGTTCCGGGTCTTTCACATAATTGCGTATGAATCTCCGACTCTTGTCTTTTGATTGATGTTAGCAGAAGTGACTTCCGTTTGCTGCGATTTCGTTCATCTTATGTTTTCGGAATGTTACAAAATTGGTATTGGGTTTGCAAATCTTTTGCTGAGTGAGCACTTCCTCAATGTGGATCAGCGCGTGTGAATCTTACTGGCACCCTGTCTGGATGTAACTTCTTTGATATCATATAAGGTGCCCTGAAGTGGCCCACCGATGCCTCAATCAGCCCGAAAGCTGTGTTTGGCTGTGCCCCAGCTTTGGCTGCCAAGTGAGAGCTGCTCTTATTCCACTCAAGACCTGTGCCACTGCTTACTGGTTGCCAATGCAAATGGGTCTTGCACTGCCAGCAGGTATCCCCCGAAGTGAATTTGCCTGATTCAATGTCCTCAGAACCCTGCTTAAAGAAAAATGGCTTTTCCGATGCACCAGCTATTGAAGATCCAGATAGTTTTATTATGTGGGCTTCAGCAGAGAATAAATTTGACATGAGGTAAAACTGGCATTCCCCCTGATCCGATAGGTTTCCTACCAGGTCGATAACTTTAAATTCTCCCCATGTGCACCAACAACACAGAACCAGGAGACGAACAGATGCAAGTGGACACAGAGACCATTCTCCTGAAATGGGATTCCAGTGATAATGATTGAATTCTATTATCAATGGTATGGAGAGACAATGGTTATGGCAAGATGATGACCTGGTGGCATGATCCAGGAGCCTGGGTAATGTCCCAGGGACCTGGGTTTGAATTTCACCATTCCAGATGGTGGAATTTGAATTCAATTTTTTAAAAATCTGCATTAAGAGACTATGATGACCATGACACCATTGCCAATTGTCAGGGGAAAAAAAAACCATGTAATGTCCTTTTCTGAAGGGAAAAAGTGGCAGAAGGAGTTTAATTTAGATAAATGCAAGGTGTTGCATTTTGGCAAGACAAACCAGGGCAGGGCTTACACAGTTAATGTGTCATGATTGTAATGAGGTCAGCCAGATGGACCTCATAGAATCTGAGTTCCCTGATTGGGGCTGTTAAGCTGGTCCAATCAGGGAGCCCTGGCTGACAGATATAAACAGGAGGGTCAGAGGTTCTGTTCACTCTGAGAGCTGGCTCTGAGGGAGCTGGATCAGTGTCAATTGCTTACCACAGAGAAATAAAGGGTGACCTGGTGATGGGATTCCTGTCTCTGTGGAGTTATTTCAGTAGGGACCTAGGGAGTGTTATCGGACAGAGAGATCTAGGGGAGCAGGTACATAGTTCCTTGAAAGCAGTTTCACAGGTAGACAGGGTGGTGAAAAAGGCATTTGGCGCACTTGCCTGCATCGGTCAGAGAGTTGAGTATAGGAGTTGGGACATCATGTTGCAGCTGTACAACACATCTGTGAGGCCACTTTTGGAAAACTGCACACAAGTCTGGTCACCTTGCGACAGGAAGGATGTTGTTAAACTTGAAAAGGTGCAAAAAAGATTTACAAGGATGCTGCTGGGACTGGAGGGTTTGAGTTATAAGCAGAGGCTGGATAGGCTGGGACTTTTTCCCTGGAATTGGAGGCAAATGGATGAGCTTATAAAGTTTATAAAATCATGAGGGCATAGATAAGGTGAATAGTCAAGGTCTTTTTCCAAGGATAGACGAGTCCAAAACTAAAGGGTATCAGATTAAGGAGAGGCAGAAAGATTTAAAAGGGACCTGAGGGGCAACTTTTTCATGCAGAGGGTGGTGCGTGTGTGGAATGAGCTGCCAGAGGAATTGGTGGAGGCTGGTGCAATTACAACATTTAAAAGACATTTGGACAGGTACGCGAATAGAAAGGGTTTAAAGGGACGTGGACCAAATGCTGGCAAATGGGATACCTGATCAGCATGAATGAGTTAGACCGAAGGGTTTGTTTCCATGCTGTATAATGATGACTCTATCCTTACCTGGTCTGGCCGACGTGTGACTCAGACCCACGGCAATGTGGTTGAAGCTTAACTGCCCTCTGGGTACTGAGAGACGGGCAAAAAATGCTGCTCTAGCCAGTGACTCCCTCATCCTGTGAATGAATAATAAAAAAAAGACACAAGTGAAGGACATTGATTGATTAAGTCTCTTTGAGCACAGGTTCAGAGAGACTGTTCGCGTTTCTGGTTATTACGTTTACTTCACATGTGAAGGCTTTCAGGTTTGAAACTGGGTAGAAACATTCTCAGAATTTACATGATCAGGTCTGATCCAAGTAACATCACTCCCCTTTTTCGGGAAGGTGGTAGCGAAGTGGTAATGTCACAGACCAGAGGAGCAGGGTAATGCTCTGAGTAAATAGGTTCAGACAGGACTCTAAAGGATATCGGAAAAGATCAAAGAGAGACCGTTGGGATACTGTATTGGCAGGTAGGAGGAAGGCACTTGTAGTGCTGCATTCTGGTAAGTAAACCAACTATCAATAAATGGATTTGTGTCTTAGTTTCAGACACCACCATCTGGCTCGGGACCCAATTAACATCCACAACCCAATGTTTAAACATAGGAGTAGAAATCAATGATTCTAGTTGTGCACATAACACTAGTTTCTAATGCTGAATGTCTGTATGTGTTTTTTTTAATAGCCACGAGTTATGGAGCTACATTAGTGAGAAGTGGTTCTGAAATGCCCAAAGTCCCTGATGCACTGTGATGTTTCTGGAAGCATATAGTGACCAGCAATGGAGGTTTCCTTTGACGGTCTACATAAACATAGGATTTCCAACTGTCAATGGATATGTTCTTGAAGGCTTTTGATTTCCAATATGTTGAAATATAATGGCAGCTCACATGGGGTATCTCAAAGACAGAGATTAACATCAAGACAGAATGAATACTGAGAGAACAGCAGTGAAAGATCCAGAGTTGGATGGAGTCTTGCTTTGGGATAATTCTTATGTTTTTTCCCCCTTTCTTCATCCCACTGTCACTTGTACCTGCTAAAAGGTTTGATGGTTTCTTCCCACGTGAACCTAAGTTAGAAACCAGGGAGATAACAAGGTGTAGAGCTGGATGAATGCAGCAGGCCAGGCAGCATCAGAGAAGCAGGGAAGCTGAAGTTTCGGGTCCAGACCCAAAACGTCAGCTTTCCTGCTCCTCTGGTGCTGCTTGGCCTGCTGCGTTCATCCAGCTCTACACTTTGTTATCCCAGATTCTCCACCATCAGCAGTTCCGACTATCTCTTACAAACCAGGGAGTTTTCCATTCAATGTCCAATCCTTTCAATGTTTCACATTGCAATGCAAAAGGTGAGTGACATGGGCTTAACTTTTAAATGACACCAGAAGTGGCTGAGTGGACCAAGAATTGGCTTAGAAAGGGAAGTTGCACCAGTTCCTCAGGTTAAGGTTAGTTTGTTTGCCTATTGGTGGCAGAATATGAACACATCCATCAAGCATTAACATGTGTCTATTCTCCCACACAGATGAGACCTCCTTCGAAGCTGGTATAAAGGTTCAGATTCACGGCCAGAATGAGCCACCATTCATCGACCAACTGGGGTTTGGAGTGCCACCTGGATTTCAAACATTTGTTTCCTGTCAAGAACAGCGGGTATGAGGAATTGAGATCATACTGTCATTTCAGCCCTTTACTATGAGCTAAGGTCATCTTAAAGCCCCTGGAGCTTTGTTTAGGGTCACGTTGGGGTATCCCAGCCCAGCTTGTTGCCAATAACAAGTAGTTAAGTGCCATCGACCCATTGAAGCATTGCTACAAACGCAACCTATTTCCTCAGAATGCTTTTTGTAACCCATGCACTGCTGGTAACTGTTTCAGACTTAACCATTCCAAATTTTGGGCAAAGATTCTCCCACCCAAACTGTGAATCTGATATTTCTGCCCTCGGTGCTGAATGACCAGCTATCACCAGTATTCTGCCTTCTGACTTCACTATTCATGACTTTTGTTTTTGTTTTGAAAATGAAGTAAACTCACAAGTTTTTCGTTTTTCAGAGAATGCAATAATTTGGATTGAGGCACTTCCGTGAAGGGTGGAGGGAGAATGGATGCTTAGCAAAATGAGGGGGGTCAGTGATGAGCAATTGAGCTCCAGCACAATAGCAAGCTCATGCCCCATCTAGCCCATCTATCAGTATCACGCCACTGGACATTTCTAAAGATCCTGAAGCCCATTTGTTAACAAGTCTGATTTCTTCTTGAAACCCAATGGGGTAATTTATTTCTTCCAGTGTGGGATATGGGTGTTGTTGGCTATCCCAACATTTATTGCTAATCCTGAACTGCCCTTGAACTAAGAGGCTTGCTTGGGCCATTTCGGAGGGCAGTTAACAGTCCACCACATTGCTGTGGGTCTGGAGTCACATGTAGGCCAGAGCAGGTAAGGATGGCAGTTTCCTTCCCGAAAGGACATTAGTGAACCAGCTGGGTTTTTACAACAAGTGATAGTCACGATTACTGAGTGGCTTTTGTGGAGATTCAGTGAAAATCTCTTTGTCTTCTACTGGGGGGTTACAGGGATGGGGTGGGAGGCTGGGTCTGGGTGGGATGCTCTTTGGTATGTCAGTGCTGACTCAATGGGCTGAATGGCCTCTTTCCACATTGTAGCGATTCAACTATTCTATGATTCTCTTTCAAGAGAGAATATATCAGGATAGTCAAGCTTCTTTTGTGTGTTATACCCTGAACTAATCAATCGTATTGGGCTTCTCTGTGCTCAATTCTCTCTTTACGGCTTCAGGTTCCCAGTATTAACATCAAGCATATGCTAGCTAGGCATAGAATAGTGCAAAATAATACTCTTCTGAGGTTGCTTTTAAGATACATAGTTCGGGCAATGTCGAGGGAGCTTTTCTCTTTGTCTGACTATACAGTGCCTACCATGGGAGTGCTTGATGCTGAAATTCAGCGTTTTTTTCCCTTCTCCCGTCACTAATGTAAGTGAAAAGGGTCAGTGCATATTTAGAATGAGAGAATCAATGAGCATCCAAAGGAACACAGGAGTTGGACGAGGTAGGAAAAGGTTCCTTTTTCCAGGACAGAGATCATCGGCCACTTCAAGTATTCCAGTCAGAATAATAAATACTCACATGACTCAGCTGTAGGATAAGTCATGCACCCACTCTATCCAGATCACAAGTTGGAGCTTGGAGATTAGAAAGGAATTCTATTTTTTTTTCTGTATGGACACCATTGCATCTTCGGTCTACATATAAATTGGAAACATTAGATGGGCAAACGTAGCCCAGGCAGAGAGTTCATAGAATGTTTTCAGGATGGTCTCTTAAAGCATCTTCTTCTAGAGTTGGCCAAGGAGCAGGTGGCATGGTGATCCAGTGTTTACCACTGCTGCCTCATAGCACCAGGCACCTCGGTTTGATTCCACTCTCGGGCGACTGTCTGTGTGGAGTTTGCACATTCTCCTTGTGTCCGCGTGGGTTTCCTCCCACAATCCAAAGATGTGCAAGTTAGATGGATTGGCCATGCTAAATTGCCCATAGTGTTCAGGGGTGTGTAGGTTAGGTGGCTTAGCCATGGGAAATGCAGGGATAAGGTAGGGTCTGGGTGGGATGATCTTCAGAATGTCAGTGTGGACTTGTTGGGCCAAATGGCCTGTTTCCACACTGTAGGGATTCTAGCCTATACTACACCTGGTCTTATGATCAATTAATAATCCCATCCTGAGGTAGCAGCAATCATAATATGATTGAATTTTATATTCAATTGGAGGGCAAGGGGCATGTGTCCAAGACTATATTTTTGGAATTTTAATTAAGGGCAATCATGAATGTATAAAAGCAGAGCCAGCTGAAGTGAATTGGCAAATTAGGTTCAAGGATCGGTCAATAAAGCGGCAAACATTTAAGGGGATATTTCAGAACACACAGAATGGACACATGCCAAAGAGTAGGAAAAATTCCAAGGGACGTTTGGACTAGAAATGTTAAAGATAGTATCAAACTTAAAGAAAAAGCATTAAATTGTGTGAAGACAGGTGGCAGATCAGAGATTGGACAGAATAGAAAAACAGCAAAGAATGACCAAGAAATGAATCAGGGGAGAAAAATTAGAGTACGAGAGAAAGCTAGTCAGAAATACAAAAACAGCTAGGAAGAGTTTATGAATATATAAAGTAGAAAAGAGTTAACAAAGTGGGCATTAGTTCTGCATAAAGTAAGACTGGAGAATTAGTAATGGAAAATACGGAAACGGCAGATGAATTGAATGGTATTTTGCATCAGTCTTCACTTTAGTGCATATTAGTAGCATCCAGAAGCAGTGATAAATCAGGAAATGGAAGGGAAGGAGGAATACAGGAAAATTACAATCTCCATAGAAGGGGTACTGAGTAAATTGTTGGAGCTGTGGGCTGACAAGTGCCTGGGTCCTGATGGACTTCATCCTCAGGTCTTAAAAGAAGTGTCTTGTGAGATAGTTGATGTGTTGGCTTTAATTTTCCAAAACTCTGTTATTTTGCGGGGAGGTCTCATCAGAACACAACTCCTTTATTCAAAAAGGGAGGGAAAGAGAGCAGGAAACAACAGGCCGTTTAGCTTAATGTCTGTCACAGGGAAGATGTTAGAAGGAATAAGTTCTCTCAGAGCAATTAAATAAGTTTGAGGTAATCAGGCAGAGTCACCATGGTTTTGTGAAAGGGAAACCATGTTTGACCAATCTACTGGAATTCTTTGAGGAGCTAACACATGCTGAGGAGAAAGGGCAACCAGTGGATATACTGTACTTAGCTTGTTGGCAGTCACACGACACCAGGTTATAGTCCAACAGGTTAATTTGAAATCACAAGCTTTCGGAGCGCTGCTCCTTCGTCACCTGTGGTAAGTGGTGTGCCACAAGGATCAGTGCTGGACTTCAACTATTTATACAAATGACTTAAATAAAGAGATGGGAGGTAGGTTGCCACATTTGCTGGTGACGCAAAGATAGGTTGGAAAGTAAGTTGTGAGGAGGACACAGAAGGTTAAAAAGAGATATAGCTAGGTTAAGTGAGTTGACAAAGATGTGGCAAATGGAATGTAATGTGGAAAAATATGAAAATGTCCATTTTGGCAGGAAGACTAAAAAAAGAAACATATTATCTAAACAGAGCCCTGAGACATAGAGGGATCTGGGTGTCCTCGTGCATGAATTATAAAAGCTTTGTACGCATTTACAGCAACTAATTAGGAATTAATAGAATATTGTCATTTATTGTGAGGGGAGTTGGAAACGAAAGTCAGAAGAATAGGCTTCAGTTATGTGGGGCTTGTGAGTCTACCCAACAGACCATAGGTCCAGCTGTGAGGCCCGTTTACTAAGTAAGCCATTCGGGTTTGCATGTAAGCTGTGTTTGATTGGCACGTTATCATGTTACAGCCTCGCTTGTGTATTCCAGCCATTTGACGGCCAAAATAAAAAGCCTTTAAAAAGCAAATTCCTGGAAAAACTCAACAGTTGTGGAGAGAGAAAAACAGTGTTTCGAGACCGATATGATGCTTTTTTTGGAACTGATCCAGAAACGTTAGTCATATTTGACTCGAAACATTAACACTGTTTCTCTCTCTTGCAGAATCTGACAAACTTTTTTGGTTTTTCCAGCACTTCCTGCTTTTTATTTCAGCATCCACAGTGTTTTGCTGTGATTTTGATATCTTGGATGAGTCGTATACTGGTGAGCTAACTAGTTTTAACTGGGACTTTTAACTATGATTTTAATATCATTTATGAATCATATACTGGTGAGCTAACTAGTTTTAACTGGGATTTTAATATCTTATATGAATCATATACTGGTGAACTAACTGGTTTTTTTCACTGGCTCTTCATCTCGGCAAATTGTGTTTAGGATCAAGAAATCCAAGGCTTTTTCATCAATGCCAGTCTCTGTAGTAATATATTTAACAACATGGTTCATTGAAATACCCTTTCAGTAATGCTCTGGTTTTATGTTCTTCTTGTTCTCAGCTAATCTATTTACCTCCTCCCTGGGGAGACTGCAAATCTACTCCAATGGACTCGGACTTCTTTGACACTTACAGCATCACAGCTTGCAGAATTGACTGTGAAACTCGGTACTTGGTGGAAAACTGTAACTGTCGGATGGTGCACATGCCAGGTTAGTTGTCATTTAAAGGTGATTTAACAGGTTTGGAGATAAGGTGTCTTAGTCATCGCTATCACCTTATCATTTCTGTACGAACAAAATCACATTGGAAGGAATTATGACACATGAACTCACCTTATAAACCTCATTACCTTGCCTCAATCTTGCTTTCCACCTCCACTAATGTCTTCTTAAGCCCAACTATTATCACCGCTTTGACTGACCTTATCATCTCATTTCATTCCCAACACTCAGCATCAATCCCATTTGTCAGTCTAGATCCAGATGTTGCGGGGTGAGAGGGTGAAGGAAGACATACAGAGTGCAAGAGGAGAGAGGTGAGGCAGGGAGTGGATGGATGGAGGCAGTGGGTGGGGGAGGAGGAGAAAGGCAGATGGGGTGGAGGGGAGAGAGAGAGACAGACAGGACGAGAGGTTGAGGCAGAGGGGAAGGTGAGGAGGGAGAAGGAGAGATTGAGGCAGAGGTGCAGGAAGGGGGAGGAGGGGAGATTGAGGCAGAGGGGCAGGAAGGGGGAGGAGGAGAGATCGAAGCAGAGGGGAAGTTGAGGAGGGAGGAGGAGAGATTGAGGCAGGGGGCAGGAAGGGGGAGTGGGAGAGATCGAGGCAGAGGGGCAGGAAGAGGGAGGAGGAGGGATCGAGGCTGAGGGGCAGGAAGGTGGGTATAAAGAGGCAGACAGTGTGGGAGAGACACCGAGAGAGTGAAAGAGAGAGCAAGACTGAAATAAAATCCATCTCTACCTAATTTTCAGCATGCATTCGACAAATTAGCATCAAATTGTTCCATATGTTTTTTTTAAATATTCTGCTGTCTCAGAATTCTTTCCTCGAGTCTGCCCCAAAAATTAAGTCAATCACCCTCCAGAGAAAATTCTTTACCATAAAGATACTGCAGAGAAAGTATCATTTGCTTTGTTAATTCCTTGCTTGCTTGCAGTAAAACATCAGACACTGAACACGGACAGTAGCATATTAGTTAACGCTAATGATGATGCCAATGGACTGAATCTCCCCAGTTTGTACAATGGACAATGTTTTGGCAGGTCACAACGGCAGAGACTTCATAAATGGATGGAGGCCTTTTGAGTCCCTTTACAGTGACAAGGGCTGAGATATTACAGCTGTCTCATTTTCAACAGCGCCTTCCAGCAACATTGACAGAAAGGATCTCAAGTCGACACACCTCAGCTGGTGATGGCACTGAACATTGTGGGTCACATGAAGTCAGTGTTATCAGGATAGCCGGGCTGGGAGCATGGGAAGGGATTTTCTGCCCCTGGCGCAAATTCCGCAGGAAAGGACAAGTGAATGAAGCATGCCCTTCTTGTGGTGCCATCACTGGAGGAGGGAGAAGTTGGCATGATGCCATCTGAATGCTCACGAGCTCTGCCCGACTGTACCAGACACCTCAGACAAGACGGGATACCACGAGCCCGATTTGGCAAGCCTTTCATTTGATGCAAACTGAGGAAAGAACCAGAGGGTGACATGAGGCTCAGGGGAGGAATTTTGCAGCGACTTGTTGTGTTCTGTGATGCATTGCCTGAAAGGATGGTGGAAGCAGATTCAAAGGCACCTTGCAAAAGGGGAATTGTACGGATATGTGAAGGGGGAAGGAATTGCCAGGCTGTAGGGGGAAAAGCAGGGTACTGGAATGTATTGGATAGCTCTTTCAAACGGCCACCACATACTTGATGGGCCAAACAACCCCTTTCTGTGCTGCAGCAACCAATGATACCGTTGGCCTGTTGAAGCAATATTCCTGGGTTTACCCCAACCCGACTGTGCCTTTTAGCCTGACTGGGAGTGGAAGATTGTGTTGTGTTGTGAGCAGCATGGGATTCACCATTCGATGAGGCCAACTCACTGAAGGGGATCCCACTCAGGCCCACTGAAGTGGATGAGGCTAACAAAAAGGCGCTACTTTATTGCAGCCAGTAACACCCCCTCCCACAGGTAAAACAGATGTGTGTGAATGCCTTGCTTTGAAATCCCCCTCAACACATGGCCCGTGCTGCCCAGGGAAAGACTGCATTTGTAACCACAATCGAATTCAGGTTTACTGGCAATTCTCATGTCATTTTTTTCAAAATTCTCACTTTGATGGGGAATTTTTTAAAAATAAATGAACAGTGATTTTAATCTCGAGAGTGTTGAGCATTATTCATACAACAGTACGTTCAATGAGATATGCTATACATCGTGGTCCGTAGAATATACCACACAATTAGCCAATTGGCTCAATTGCTCTGCGCCAGTGTTGAGATTCCATTTGGGATTCCCTCTCGCCCGGCTCTCTCATCCGACCAGCATGTCTGTGTTCCATTCTGCCTCCTGCTTATCTTTAAGAGCGTAGGCATTGTAGAGGGCCAGGTTGTTCGTGCTGCTAACCTGGGTCCCAGTGAGCAAAGCAGAATGGAGGATTTCTCAGCACCTGTTCCTTGGGTTGCTCACTTGTTCGCCTAACATTTGGTGACTGCCCCAGACGGTGCCTCCCTTGTGCCAGTGTGCTTTTGGGTTCTCCTTCTGCCAGCTGCCTGAAGACTGGCACTGCTAACGGACTGGCAGTGATTTAACAGCCAGCCTACGACTGCCCCTGTGCTTCTGTGCGCCTGCTACCAAAAGACACCATCCTGAATGGCAGCCACCGATCTGCGAGAGTGGAAACCTTTCTGTGTGCTAATAGAGCTCCCAGTTCTTCCTTAGCGTAGACTTCAGCTTGTTTCAGCTTAAAAGCTGCCTTTAATAGGCTTGGAGTGTGGCACCTTCAGTGGGAACATTCCTGAAAGAGATGAGGGATGTCGATTGTTACCAGGCGAGCTGTGATCTAGAATGCACTGCCTCCTTCTTGTGCTGTGTCATTCTAGCACTCTCGAAACTATGCTCACCATCTCTATGCTAGTGGTCAGCACTGAAGATGACATTGTGTTTAGCGAAGGGCCAAAGATGTTGCCTGACAAGGTGGTAGAACTCAGTCCACTGGGGACAGTTTGCATTGTCTTGTGTTGCGAGGCAAGTGAATTGTTTACAGGCTCACATTCATGTTCACACTATGGCACAGCAATACTCATCTCTGTCTCATCGTCAGCCGTCCTCTGATACATCAGTGCCTGGCCTTGAGGAAATGTCAGCAATCCTGGGTGGGAGGTCGGCAGAGAAGTCCTGTAAAACCTTCTTGACTTGAGAATTTTTACACAAAGAACTAGAAGCACAGGATAGGTCTTACTGTTGATTGCAATGGAATAAAACGCAAGGGCTGAATCTGACATTTTATGGGTAAGTGTGAGTGTTTTTTTAACGAGGGATTCGCACCACAATGCACAGTGAAATCTCTCACTATATATTACCAACTGTGTCTCATTAACTATCAACACCACCCCTCTGACTTGTCCAATTCTAGCCACAGCTCACCGTGTGTGGTTTCTGGATGAACTTGCCACTCAGCGAATGTCTGCCCAAAGACCAGCATCCCTTGCACCAGCGCCATCTTAGAAAAGCCTGTTGTGCACCTGGACAAGCCCTGTCAGTCTGGAGCTGCCCTGCACAGTTCCTGATTTGCCCCCAGACCTGGCAGACAGGGGCTTTGTGGACTGGGACCTAGGGGTCCTGCTGGAGGGGGTGCTGCAGACTCAGGACGTCCTCTCTCCCTGGTCCAGGTGAGGAGACCTTAACACCAGGCCATGCCAACCTGGTCTGAGGTTACCACCTGGGTCAGTGCAGTCTCAGTGTCTGGAGGAATGCCCAGTGCTGTAGGAAGAAGCTCAATGACCTTCCCCACTCTGCCAGCGTAAGTACCACCATCTTCTCTCCGATACCTCACACTTGGTCTCTCTCTGCTCCTGTACCCACCTCCCACCCAGCCTCATGCTCTACCACTCTCACTATTGCTGCAACATCTTCCCTCACTCACTGTCACCCACCCTAACCTCCGACATCACTAACCCTGCATGCCCTCTGTGCTGCCCACTCACTCACTGAGGGCACCTGTAGCAACAGTAACTGCTGTACCACCTACTTTCATCTCCCGTAATCCCTGCCCCTCTCTCACTCCAGGAGGAAAACAGCCCCCAAAAGGGCAGAAAGGCTGAAGATGGGTGGTGGGCTGCCTGACATTCAGCTCCTCAGCCCTTACAGGGGAGGGCCCTGACTCCGACCTTCCCGAGTGGCTGACTGACCGTGTCCAAACTCGGACTGGGATCAGAGGCTGCCCCTGACTTACTGCCGGGAGCCCCCTCCCTCCCCCCCAAGCGAAGGCTGTCTCCCTTGATGTGACTGAGACCTGCTGACAGCCAGGACAAGCTTCCGCCTTTGTGTCTGCACTAAATGGCAAGGAAAGACAGCAGTCCAGTGAGCCTGGTATCTCTGGCTGAGAGACAAGGCAAGGCAGGGATGCTGTGAGTATCCAGGTGTGCTCAGAGTGAGGGAGCGCTGAGAGAGCGAGTGAATAGGCCGGAGATCCAACCTGGTGCAGGCCATGAGCTGGGGCTGTGTCCCTGAGCACAGTGTCCCTTGCTGCAGCATTACAATGAGAGTTCCCAGGGCAGCCCTGAAGGACAGAAGTGTCCTGTAAGTGGATCGGAAATGTGCCATGAGAGTTCTTGGAGGGTGGTACATGTCGGATGTCAGTGTCTGTGGGGTGTGTGTGCCCCATGGAGCGTGCCCTGTGATGTTGGTGCCCAGTGTCCAACATGGAGGTAGTTCCGAGCAGGCAGTAAGTGGAATCCACCAGGTGCTCGCTCTGACTTCCATGTTGCGTTTATTGACGTGTCGCTTGTTCAGCATGTTTGGTAAAATAGGAAGCTGAATATTAATGAGGTGAGTTAGGCCATTAATAAGGCGTTTAAGAAACTGTAATTCCCCCCCAGTCGGCAACTCGCTGCTGCCTGCAGAGTAACCCTCCTCGCCGCTCACCAAAGATGGAGTGAAATGCTCACGATGTCAAGCTAGGCCTCACTGGACTTCTCGTCGTTTTAGCCCCAATAAGATTCCACCCTAAATGTTTTAATCTGAGATTTATCATGCTGTTGACTTCTTTAATTCTGCCACAGTGTATAAGATGTTAAAAATACTTGTTTCTTGAAAGGATTGGCCAATACTTAATCAACAGCCTCACACTTGTTTCTCTCGTTAAAACATGTTTTAGCAGCAGTGGGATTGTTCTCGTTGGACTTGACCTGCAAATTTAACAGAGTTGCCTTATAAAACCTTTGATTAAGGATTATGAGAGGTAGGGTATTTCAAAATGGTACTGACCAGACATACTACAAGTGGACCTTTTCCCAGTCCCTTCCTTCCTGCGCCCATCACCTCTAAGTAAGACAGACTGCTGTTTTCTCTTGCATGTTCAGAAATCAATTCCAGAACCATTTTATTTGCACAGCTCCCTGAGCGTGGTTTACCTTGTTCACATGCTTAGTCGCTGTTGGAGCAAATTAAGCAATTAATCACAGAGTGGAGGCCTTCATTATACATTGTTCCAAGACAGCTTTAGCCCCACTCTCAATTTAGCCAGAAGGATCCATACAAATGGACAGCAGTGAGTTGCACACCAACACATTTGCGAGTAGTCACGTGAATTTGCTGGGGAAAAATAGAATAAGCTTTGCAGAGCTGGTCAGAGAGAGAAAATGAATTAGTGCCCAGATTGTGACCGTTGACGTGAGCTTATCTTGTTTTCCATCTTCTAAATCATCATCTGTCACCGTCAAAACTGCCTTAACAATTCTGCCACCGAAAATAATTCCTTCTGGTCCACGGGACTCAATTATCTGTTTCCAAGTCAAACTGGCTGCAACTGTGATTAGATTCCGTGGTATGTTTTAATGCTTATTAAGGAGAGAATAGACAACAACAGAGAGAGCAAACAGTTGCTTTTTCTCCCCTAGATTAGTGCAGTTTAGGAAACCTGGTCAGCAGGGCGAGTTGGGCCAAAGAGTTTGTTTCCATGCTGCGTGACTCTATGCAGAATTTAGGCTAAAGGAGGAGTGATGGAAGGGTACAAGGACAATACAGTAAGAATAATACAAATAAAGGCCATTTAGTCCCCTTTGTTTTCAAACTAAATGCTGTTTGGGTAGTCAGGGACCCCCATCACAGTCCATGAAGGTTCTCAACTTGTCATGACAGCAGATAATACTGCGTACGAACAATTAGTTCTCCTGATGGCTGTTTAGTTCAGGATGACCTTGAACCTGCTGGCTCTGACCTTGCACTCAAAATCCTGAGGTTTTCTGTGACTCAAACAAATGTGGCTTTCACACAAGGGCGATGTCCAGGGGCCAGTAGGGCTGCACTGGGCTAATGGGGTAATTTAGGGGGAAATAGGGCAGGCTGGCCTATTGCACGGACAACTGACGTGGTTCAATGAGTCGAAAGGCCTCCTTCTCTGCCTTAAATGACTCTAAATGAATAATTTTAACTTGGCATGTGCCATTTTGGCCACTGCTCCCTCCTGGTGAATCCAGGAAATTGCAGCTAATTTATAAACTGAGAGAATGAGGCACGATCCCGTTGCAAACTATAAAATTCTGACCGGACTAAACAGGATAAATGCAGGCAGGATGTTCCCGATGACCAGAACCAGGGGTCACTGTTTAAAGGTATGGGGTAGGATAGAGGTGATGAGAAAATGTTTCACCCAGAATGGGGAGCCTGTGGAATTCTCCACCAGAGAAAGCAGGTGAGGCCAAAACATTGAATGTTTTCAAGAAGGAGTTAGATATAGTTCTTAGGGCTAAAGGGATCAAAGGGTATGGGGGGAAATGTGGGAACAGGGGTCTGAGTTGGATGATCAGCCATGATCAGATTGAATGGGGTAGCAGGCCTGAAGGGCTGAATGGCCTATTCCTGCTCCTGTTTTCCATGTTTCTATGTTTAACCTGCTGTAAATGTTCAGGTTGCGATCAGTTATGGTCTTTCATTCATTTTTTTTCTCTACTCAAGCCCGTTATGCACTTGCCACAGTGCGAAATGTGGCATCAGGGTTTTGAGTACCAGACACAAGACTTTAAATCTATAATAGGTTTTGGAAATCCTACACTTCATAAAGTTGAGGCGCATTAATGTCAAATATAAGTTGCATTACTGACACTGCAGGTGAGGTTGTCATAAGCAAGCAAAGCTCCCTCTTTCCGAACCAGGACTGCAAGACACCAACTTTAACTGACCCTTTGTGTTCTCTCTGAGAGAGGTTTCAATTTGCGATGAATGACTGGCAGTCTCGAGACGCGGATTACTACTTTCAGGAGCTGTGTTGAAAAGGCAGCCAAACTCTTTTTTTCGAGGATTAGGGCATAGAAGAAGGAGGTTCACTCTGCACCAAACCTCGCAGTGCAGTCTGCTTATGCTGGGATGCATTTTTTTTCACCCTTGGGACAAAATGTCCTCCAGTCAGTGGTACTAATTTCCCTTAGATTGGCAAGTGTGCAAATTGCTGTGCAACATAAACTGGGCAAGCAATAAAGCAGGAGGGCATAGAGTAGAAGGAAGTCGCGCAAAACTACAAGCCCTATGGTCCACTTACACAAAATCAGATAGATCATTGAGTACAGGAGTTGGGACATCATGTTACGGCTGTACAAGACATTGGTCAGGCCACATTTCGAGTACTGCATATAATTCTGGTTTCCCTGCTACAGGAAGGATGTTATTAAACTAGAAAGAATGCAAAGAAGATTTACAAGGATGTTACCGAGACTGGAAGGTTTAGGTTATAAGGAGAAGCTGACTAGGCTGGGGCAATTTTCCCTGGAGTTTCGGAGGCTGAGGGGTGACCTTATAGAGGTTTATAAAGTTATGAGGGACATAAGTGGGCGAGTCCAAAACAAGAGGGCATAGGGTTAAGTTGAGAGGGGAAAGATTTCAAAGGGACGTCAGGGCAACTTTTTCACACAGAGGTTGGTGCATGTATGGAATGAGCTGCCAGGGGAAGTAGTGGAGGCTGGTACAGTCACAACATTTAAAAGACATCTGAACAGGTACATGGCTAGGAAAGATTTTGAGGGATATGGGTCAAACGCAGGCAACTGGGATTAGTGCAGTTTAGGAAACCTGGTCAGCAGGACGAGTTGGGCCAAAGAGTTTGTTTCCATGCTGCGTGACTCTATGCAGAATTTAGGCTAAAGGAGGAGTGATGGAAGGGTACAAGGACAATACAGTAAGAATAATACAAATAAAGGCCATTTAGTCCCCTTTGTTTTCAAACTAAATGCTGTTTGGGTAGTCAGGGACCCCCATCACAGTCCATGAAGGTTCTCAACTTGTCCAAAGATGAAGCGACACTGTGTTACTCATCTGATGACACATCTGACAGGGAAAAAACCACAAAGACAGCCAACTTCCATGGGGAAAAAATATTCTTGAGGCATTTTTTTTTGAAGTCAAGACACTTGTGGTCATTCAAGGATAATAATATTAATGTGAAAACTAGTCAATAATGTTCGATTTTGTGCCTTGCCAAATGAAACGTGCTGCCTGCTGTGATGGCTTTAAAATCTAGGCAAAAAAACATCAATTTAGTCTTCGCATCTGTGACCCTCAAGTGAATCATCGTGAAAACTATTATCACAAAGCACTTACATTCAAATGGAAGAACCTTATTGCCAGGTATAACTCGAACTGTTATAGAGAAGTGCAGGGAAGTCATTCATGGTATCAACCCTTTTGTCAAATCTGGTTTGTCAGACCATTTGTTCAAGATCCATTACTGGAGGAACAGAAATGTCCTTCCATTAAATATTGGGAAGATCAAAGCCATTGGCCTCCATTCCCCTCCACTAATAACATTTCCTAGCCATCGACTCCAATCGTTGCCATTCTCTGAGAGTGAATCACACTGTTGACTCCCTTGGCATCCTATTTGGCCCTGAGCTGAGCTATCCATCCCAATTGCACACTGGCTTATTATTCAGTTATAAACAATACACTCTGTTCCGCTACCCTGATGCACTTTGTCTAGTACGATCTGCCTGCACAGTATGCAAAACAACACTTTCCACTGTATCTGGGTGCATGTAACAACAATAAATCAAATCATATTTTTAAAAACAAAAACAAAGTTGCTGGAAAAGCTCAGCAGGTCTGGCAGCATCTGTGAAGGAAAGAACAGAATTAATGTTTTGGGTCCGGTGACCCTTCCTCAGATGCTGCCAGATCTGCTGAGCTTCTCCAGCAACTTTGCTTTTGTTCCTGATTTACAGCATCGGCAGTTCTTTCGGTTTTTACATTTTTAAAATGTTGTTTTCGGTAAAAGTGACAATGAAGCCATCACGTGATGATATAAACACACCAGGCTCACTGATCCCTTTCAGCAAGACAGCCTGCTGCCCTTACCTGATCCAGCCTATATGTGACTCCAGAACCAGAACAACGTAGTTGACTCTTAGCTGCCCTCTGATATACCCTAGCACGCTCCTCAGTTGTATTGAAGGTATGCGAATAAAAGCATCACTGACAAAAAAAAACAAAGGATTGACAAGCCGAATATCGGAATGGAGAGTTTGACGATCCTGAATGATTGAACAGTCTAGGGCTTTCTCCTCAAGAAATTGGGGGTAGGTGTGGTTTGCTGACAGAGATCTTTAAAGCAAGAGATTCGGAAGATATTTCCACTTGTTGGTGATCCCAGGCACATTCCTCAGCAGCAGTCTGCTGTTCGTGCAGACCCAATGGAAGTGTTCTTTGTTCAACTTGGCCTTTACATGATGATGATTTCTCCCCTGTTGTGAAATCCAGCAGATTTGAAATTCTGGCCAGCCCCTACTTTAGCAACCATTGTGTAAGAATGCTGTTTGCTGCACATTCTTTCGAGGGTGAGCTGGAGCTGTTATATGGCTGCGAAAGAGCTCACCTTGTACAAAAAATGCGGCGTTGTCAGGGCCAGAGTGATCTCTCTGACTAGATCCCTTTGCCAAGAGTCTGAGAGGACTTCCCAAACGAGCCGGAGTTTATTTGCACATCTGGTTTCCACCTCAGTTGGGAGATCATATAGTCTCTGGCAGCGTAGCAAAGAGGCTGAGTGGTGAGAAGGTCCTTTTTTCCCTGTCTGTCATGTGTCCTGTCATGTGTTCACACACTGCAAGACGGCATGCTCTCAGCCCGTACTGGCTGCCAGAATGTGGAATAGGCGGAGATCCTTTGACATAGAGCATGAGCCAATATCACGCTCCCTACTGCATGCCTGCGCCCATTTCTTTGGACGCTGTAGGTTTGCTTTGGGATGAAAGATTTGGAAACGATGACCTTTCAACCAGAGAATACCGGCAGCAGGAATCCATGCTGCATCCAAAGCATCCGCATTTGCTGGCATTACAATGGCAATCTTCCTGGGCATCTGGCGACAGGTGGTTGACACAATTTGGTATCGGGGCACCGTGCCTGCAGTTAAGAGGAGGTACTGAGCCCAACATTTGTGCCGGACCTGGCAGCAGTTCCACAAATCGGCCAAGCTAGGGCCTCCCAGCATGATTTGCTGTAGGTTGGCTGTCCAAAGTACATAGGGGAGCAAAAATTGTTTCAGAGATAGTAGGAACTGCGGCTGCTGGAGAATCTGAGATACCAAGGTGTAGAGCTGGATGAACACAGCAGGCCAAGCAGCATCAGAGGAGCAGGAAAGCTGACATTTCGGGCCTAGACCCTTCTTCAGAAGTGGGGGAGGGGAAGGGGATTCTGAAATAAATAGGGAGAGAGGGGGAGGCGGATAGAGGAGAGGATAGGTGGAGAGGAGACAGACCGGTCAAAGAGGCGGGGATGGAGCCAGTAAAGGTGAGTGTGGTGGGGAGATAGGGAGGAGATAGGTCAGTCCAGGGAGGACGGACAGGTCAAGGGGGCAGGATGAGGTTAGGAGGTAGGAGATGGGGGTGGGGCTTGAGGTGGGAGGTGGGGATAGGTGGGAGGAAGGACAGGTTAGGGAGGCAGGGACGAGCTGGGCTGGTTTTGGGATGCGGTAGAGGGAGGGGAGATTTTGAAGCTTGTGAAGTCCACATTGATACCATTGGTCTTTGCATACACTTGCAATGCTTTGAAGCATTTCCATGTGCCATAACGGAGCGAAGCAGGAGGTCTCACCAGAAGCCTTCACCTCGGTGAGTTCCAACGCCCTTTAAAGATTCACCTAAAACTAACCCTTCCAACCCAGGCAGCTGAACGATGCAATACGGGCTGCCACCTCACGCTCACTCCGAACTGTCGAGGCCATTATTGGCTGTTTGGTGTTCTCACAGGACAAAACCAGCCCAGCACCCACCTCCTCCTCAACCCCAGCGCTCTTCAAGGTTCAATTTGAGGGAGGTCACCCTCCAGATGATTGAGCAAGTGGGCACTCGCCAGACCACTGGGCAGACCATTGGGTAGTGATTTTAGAGACGTTTCCCACCCCTACCTTGTTGAACTCTTCATCGTTTATGTTATAGACCAGACCAAACCCCCTCAAAATATATTAAGAAGATAGCCTCACCCTGACGTTTGCTTATTTGAAAGGCAAGTGCCAGGCGTTGCATTCCAGATAAAATATGACTTGTCAAACTACCAGTCTTAGAGCAAAACACACTTTATTCACACACTGTAGTTAAAATACAACAAAAGAAAAGCAAAATTGGAATAACAACTCGATTGGAAAACTTAAAAGAAGAATTGATTATTTAACTAGCGTGGGGCTGGATGAACACAGCAGGCCAAGCAGCATCATAGGAGCAGGAAAACTTGACGTATCGGGCCTAGACCCTTCATCAGAAAAAAAAATTTTTTTCCTGGTTCTCTGGGAGCTTGGCCCCAACCGTTTAGGCTGTTTCTATTATTCTGACTTGAGAAAAAAAACAAACCCAAGGCCTCACAAGCTGTAAGCTTTATGGGCTTTGAAGCAGACTGTTTGGCACCTCTATCTCAACCTTTCCTTATAGGAAAAACAGGACAAGGTACACCTCTTAAAGCCATAGTGTTGTCACAGTCCGACGTGGCACAGAAGAACACACAATGCCATGTGATCTCAGATGCCGTAAGCTATTTTCAACACTCACCGCTTGTTATAGCCTGTGTTCGTCTTCTCTTTCTCAAGCTGTGCACTAGGAAGCAGTGGGTAGTGTCTCAGACAAGCCCAATTCCTCAGAGTCTCCACTATCACTCACTCCTCCCGCTGCACTCAGTAACTCAGGTACACTCACTCCAGGGAAACGCCAATATTGAGGTCAAGGGGGACTATTGCTAGCTGAAACCTGGCGCATAGCTGTGCAGTAGTCAGTGATCATGGAGATGAGTAGGAACCTTGAGTTCAGGTTGTGAACCTCACAGCTTTTGCTTTTTGAAAGAGGATGCTTTCTGAGCACAAAGAAAATGCTCGAGCCTTTATCAGCTGATTCCTGCATTTCTACACGTTACTAATAACAGATGGACTCCCTGAACTAGTGTTGAAGATATTAGTCACACACTGGAGCTTTAGACTTCGAGGTAAAGAGGCTTTATTTGTGATATCACGGGGAGCGAACGCTGACAAAAGGTCAGGTCCATCGTCTCCGATGAGCACAAAAACAAGGCAATACTTATACGTGCCGTTATAGATTGAGACAGTTGTTACACGCAGATAAGCTCATACACAGTTTATCACATCCCCGTAAGGCAGGTCATATGACATGTCATATATCATGGTTCCACAACTTGTGGTTGCTGATCTGTTATCTTTAAGCGGAACATGTCTTAAGCTTGCGTATCTCTTAACTTGACCTATTTTCCCATCATTCCAACCATCTGATTCTAAGCTTTAGCTACATTCTACACCTAATTGCTCTTGACACTTTAATAATTCTTCCACGACTGGCAGCCGGCTTGAAACGGTGGCATCTCCATGTACGTTTGTTGTGGTGCCCGCAGGCACGGGCCTAAATTACGGTTATTGGCACCTCTTGTGAATGTTCAGAATATTGATGTCGAGACCTTGGGCTCCAGGCTGGATCAGACTTCCCTCCAGCTGCTTGGGGATTACACTGAGATAACCCTTGCTGGGCCTTGAATTTCCAATCTGTGCCAATAGTTGTGTTGGCACACTGACCCCTAGCCATGATGAGGCAGTGCCCGGTGGCAGGGCATGGTTGGCGCTCATGCGGACGAAGATGGGATCCCTCAGGTAGATGACACTTTGCACTGTTGAGCCACCCTGCTCAAGGCATGGCCCACACGGCAGAGAGCCTAAGTGATGTCCATGGGCACAGGGACTCCCGAGGGGCTTTCATGATGTGTAGCACGCAGCTGCTTCAGAGACTCCTGCCATGATGGGACCATACAGACAGAATGAGAGGATAGGATCCAGAACATACATGCCACATCAGGGTAAATTCACTACCCTCAACAGAAGTCAGCAGAGATCGCAGTTGAGCTACGCCACTGTCCTACTTCTACCTGCCATCCATTTGAGTGGGACAAATCACTCATTAGTTTTCAGGAATTAAATGTGGTTTACCAATGTACGGCATTTGTCCGGAGTGTGTTCTTGGTGTGATGTTTAATAAAATATTCTGTGGTGATCAGAATGGATTTCTCAGCAGTATATATACAGTTAAGGCCAATGCAACGAAAGCTGTTTTATTGACGGTGTGAATAGTTAAAAGGCTATTGACAAGACGGGTGAGTGGTAAATCTTAGACAAGGTTTTGTCAATGAGAGCCTGGCATCATACACTGGCAAGCCATATGTGGCCTTCAGGAGCTGGAGCCTTGTGGAACCTGCTAACTGGAGTTAGCCAGCCTTCTCCTCTGGATGCTGGGCTGCATTGTCGAGCACTCTCTGGTCACTCCAGCATTGTCTCAAGACATTAGCAGTGTTTTTAAGTGACAGTTCTGGTAACTGTATGCATCACATTTTATCTGTGCTTGGTATTTGGCCCTGTCGTGTGGCAGGGCTGAAGAGGGTGTGCCATCTTGGTTTGAAACTACCAAGGGCTTCATGAAAGGGCCTAAGAATAAAGGTGTCTCCTGAGTGCCAGAGCAGCAGCCTTTGCCCTCTTTTGTTCTGTGCTGATAGTTTGTGGTGCCATCGAGCTGTTTGTGCAGGAGCCCTTAATTCCACATTGGTGCCATTTGTGGTGCCCTGCTGTTTGGGGATAGCACTGCCAGGCTCCGGCTAGATGTCAGGCTGCAGCAGATGGCACAACTGCATTACAGCCTTCCCTCTTCATCGCAAGCAGGAAAGAATTGTCAGACAAACCCGCATAATCGCAACTGTGCCTATCGATCCGGTTTCCAGGGCAACAGGGAGTGGGATCCCTCACCTGCATGCCATCCTTTACTTCTTCCACATAATGTTCCCATAGTCATACCCATGGTACAGTGTGCCAACTGGAAACCTAAAACCGAAATATATAGTTCAATAAAAAGTTGGGACAGTATCGTACCTCTGCTGCTTCCAAAAATCAGATCAAAAATGGCAACTGCCCTAGAACTGCAGGGAGCATTGAACACCTCCCCATCCCCAGTATGAATGCTGAAATTTGCGCATATGCTCAGGAAATCTATTTAAATATTACATTTTCTGGAAGCTCTCCCTCCTTTGGGCCTGAGCCTCTTGCCCAGACATTCCCTGTTGGCGCAAGGTAGACAGAGATATAGCAAGGACAATACCTGCACAAAATTCTGATCCTTATCCCCATTCTCACCATTGAGAAACAGCATTGGGCCACATGCCTCTGTACGTTTTGCAAGTACGTTCTCCTCCTGTCGTGATGCTTTCTCAGGCTCTTAGCCTCACTGTTTCTGTCTGCTTCCTTGTGTAAGTCTGTCCTCTCTGTTCCTGTACACACACCCAGATTGTGTTTCCATCCTGTCCAGCATCCTTTACTTCTTCTCTCTCGTACTTTGATGTTGTTTGCCTCTCACATATTTTCTTCAGTTATTCTCACTCATTTTGTATCCTCATTAGGGGTGGCACGGTGGCTCAGTGGTTAGCACTGCTGCCTCACAGCACCAAGGACCCAGGTTCAATTCCACCCTCTAGCAACCCTCTGTGTGGAGGTTGTACATTCTCCCTGTGTCTGCATGGGTTTCCTCCAGGTGCTCCAGTTTCCTCCCACAGCCTAAAGGTGTGCAGGTTAGGTGAATTGCCCATAGTGTTCAGGAAGGTGTGGGTTGTTGGGGTGGGATGCTCTGAGGCTCAGTGTGGACTTGTTGGGCCAAAGGGCCTGTTTCTACACTGTAGGAATTCTAATTACCCCTTGAAATTTTTTTTTATATATGTTCTGCTCTTAGGCTGGTTGGTGAGCATCGGCAAACACATTATATTTCTAGGACATTTCTCTACCTACTACTTTAATTGAGACCCATCCATTACAATAAGTCACATAAAATATTTAGCATAGAAATAGGCCATTCAGCCCAACCGGTCCAAGCTGATATTTATCTGAGCACCCTCACTGGCTTCATCTCACCCTGGCAGCACAACCTTCTATTCCTTTCTCCCTAACTCATTTATCGAGCTTACCTTTGAACATACCTATTGTTATATATTGGTGTATTTTTTGTAAAGAGGTAGGAACTAATTAGCCTGGAACCAATTGTATGTGTAAGTGTTCCCACGGACAACATTCACGGTTGTGCTAGAGAATCAGACAATGTGGAACATGACACTGACTGGGACAATCTTCTAACCAGCACCATGGCAAGTTGGATGAAAAACAGAGAGCTCCTAAGCTTTAAATTTTTGATGTAGGAGAATCAGAAGATAATTAGAAGGCATAACATCTATGTTATTCTCTTCAAGCACTCTAACCTTCCACATTCTAACCTTTCTCCTGAGTTTTGTACTGGATTTATTTGCGATTATCTTGTATCAGTTTTGGGCTGTCCAGCAACACCTTCATGATTTTAACACCTCAATCAGACCATCCCTAAGGCTCCTCTTTTGTAGAGAAAAGAGTTCTAACCTCGTCTTTCTCGATTGATGCCCCATCTCCATTCTGTTCTAGCCCTGTAAATCACTTATCATACATTCTCCATTTCCTTTTCAAAATGGAGAAACCAGAACTGCTCCAAGTATAGGTTGAGCAAAGCCCGCTTTTGAATTCTGTTTGTCTAGAAATTGTAGTCATCATCTGCATGATTGAATGGAGTGACAGGATAGGTTGAAGTAACTCCTCCTGTTCTTACATTGAAATTGGAGGCAGAGCAGGAGCACATTACGTGTTTCCCAACTAATTTTGGCCGAGGTCATTTCTAGCCTCTTCATTATTTTTCTTTCGCGTCTCTTTTGCCTCTGAATTTGCGACGCTGTTTTTCTCTCTTTGAGAGTCCAGTCATAAGCATTAGAGATGGTCAGATGTATGCACTGTGCACGAGCAGAGGCCTGGAACGATCTGCATAGGTTGAGTTGGGGGGATGGCGTGGGTGGGGGGGGCGGCGGCGGTGAGGGCGGCGAATGGTGCATCATGGGAATGTTAGGCAAAGAATCGAAGGGAACAGGCCTGATGGATTCTAATCAGCTTCTCTTGCTCCTGACACAATTGTACTTACGTACTGTGTGCTTATTTCGTCTAGTCTTGTAAGTCGAAAGCGATTTTCCTCAAACGGTTCCTTCAAGGACATTTTCAGCGTGAAACATGATTGCAATCATTCGCATTTCATGGATGTAAATGGCCTCATTAGGAGACATTTGTGAATGGGTACAAGTTTCCTGACTGCTAACTTTCTCCTCTGTATTTAGGTGATGCTCCATATTGTACACCGGAACAGTACAGAGAGTGTGCAGATCCAGCCCTAGGTAAGCACCTCTTGTGTTTTACTAAGCTCTGTCTGGGGTTAGTGAAATGGGTTGGCATTGGGTTGTTTGTAAGGGGCCTTTTACTCACTCAACCAGACAACGTTTCTGGGGAACAAAGCAAGCTGGCCCCTAAAATAAGGTAGATAAGCTGTCGTAAAATGTGTGAAAATGGCCGCCCTGAGCTGAGGGGGTCATTTTCTTGCTCGTTATTTGTGAACTCTCAGTTAATAACCTTGTTCTGAGGACATTCAGGTTTGCCTTTGCTGAGAAGCCAGGAGTGTCACTTCAGCTTAAACTGCGTGTTGTTGCTCGTTTTACCGTCAGAAACCTACCCAGCAGTAAGTAGACATGAAAAGCGACGGTAAACACCTAGCACTTTCTGTCAAGACAAATGGCAGGTTCATGTTTGAAGAGGGGAGCATGGGGATTCTGGGATGGAAAGTTGCAATCTGAACGTGCACCCGTTTTCTTTTCCCCCAGCCGCTGATTGAGCAGTTGTTCACTGCCAGGGTCTTCTGTTTTCAGTTTCAAAACCTGCTTAATCTGGTCAACATTTTCAGCCAATAATCATTCATGTTCCAGATCTCGAACAATGTGCCTGATCAATGGGGTGGTGGTGAAGGAGCAAATCATTATTCTCAGGTCGGGACAGGAAGAGCTCCCTCAGTCAGAACTTTGTACGAGTTGGCACTGACTGGAACGAGATGTCAAAAGTCTTGCCGATTAGAGCTTGGGACCAGCTAAAATGGGAAACACTTTGGTCAAATTCAAATGCTTGACTGAGGGCAGCGTTGAGCTCTGTTAGCCAAATGGTACAACATGGTCTGGCTACACATAGCTAAGAAATAAGTTTTGAAAGCTTTGACGTCCTTTGGGTTGGCAAGTCATGGTTGGCGTATAATCCTGGATGTTTCATCACGTGACTCTTCAGTCGCCTGTTGTCATCCCTGTCTCCAACCCCCACCGTCATTGGTCACAAAACACTTCCATTCTCACCAAAGAACACCAGCAAAAAGTATTCTTTTAACATCCAGATGATTTCTCTCCCAGACATTGCTTGTAATTAAGGACATTAATCTGGAGGCAGATGAGGAAACACAAGATGACCTCCCATTTAACATAAATAGTCTTCAAGTGGCCCAGTCACTCAGGAGTGGCAGACACTAAGGTGGTCTTGCCTCTTTCCCATCTATTACAAATAAAACAGACTGGCCTATATATAGCTAAGAGCCCATTTTCCCATTGGCCTTTGGAACAACACAAGGCCTTCCATGGTCAGCTGAGTGGTGGCAGGTTTTCAACAGGGGGGAGAAATGCCTCACGGTGCTGGCCCAGGGGACTGACCTCTGACAAGACTCCCAGGCAGTGCCATCCGCTGGCCCCCACATGCCATGGCACTTGTGACTCCATCTCCCAATATCTTGGCAGCATCCTGTCTATTGGACGTGCCAAGCCGCCAAGGCGGATTCACAGAGTGACAGCTCTGTCGCTGGACAGAAAGAGGCCATTTGGCCCTCTCTGTCTGCGCCAGTTGTCCGAATGAGCAATTCACCGAGCGCCATTCTCCCAATGCAAATTTCCCCGCCATGATGGAACAAGAACCTAGAGGCAAAACTTTAAGTTTTAAAACAAAATGTATGGCACAAAAGTTGCAGTGAACACTGTCTGGTGTTGGTCCTCTCTGGCTCTCTCCAGCCACCTGCTACTCATTGGCCTATTCTGTTGGCAGGCTGTTAAAGCCTACTTGCTCAATGTTCTGCGTTGTCAGGTGTTGTCTTGAATGCTGTACTGACTTGTTTTTCTTGCTCCTCGTTGTAAGGTCAGGCTGGACGTGAAGCCTTCACGAGGTACCGGTGCCACCGGAGCAACTGTGTTGGAGTATGGTGCCCAAACAAGCAGTGCCCCCTGCTCGGTTTGGGCAGATGTCGGGGATTGGGGCGCCCGTGCGCAAGGCAGTGCCTTTGACCTTTACACTCAGCAAATGGGATTGAAGGTGGGGAGAGAGGGGGTAACGCAAGCGAAGGAGAGCAGCCAGCGTCACTTGGCCCGTCAATTCATAGAACTGACGCATGCCGCCTTGGCACAGGTCTAGCACGTTCTTCCACGGAGCTGCCAAGCTTGCTGCTGGGTGCAGTGGTTCCTGTGGTGCAGATTGACTGCCGAAGCATCAGCCGATGGTACTAGCTTTGAGGAGGCTGGTGAAGGTGCCCTGCAGATATCTCACTCTGCTCCATAAAAGGCTGTGAGTGCACAACCCCACAGAAGCCAATGGCAGACATCAAGCACAGATAATTGTTCTAGTGGTCATCCATGTTTTTTTTTTTGGTGCTCAGTGTTGGTTACCAACACCCGTGTGTTTCACGCCGGCACGGCTAACCGACCTGTTTCCCGCACTGGCAAACAAGCTGGCGGAAGTCCACCTATTGAAAAGGGTGTTGGTGCAGTTCACGCCAACATCCACTTCGGAACATGGGACTGAGTCAAGCATTGGCCGCACAACGGCAGGACACTGCGCTGCGGACGGTAGGAAAGGCACCAAGAGAGACCACGAGCAGAGCTCGGTGGGCCAGCACGTGCAGAGTCTGCAGGTGACCAGCTGCCCAGTGCTAGCCAAAGAGAGAGAATCGAGAGAGGAAGGAATGAGATTTGCGATCATTTCACACATACAGCGCATTAAAGTAAGTGGCAAACGACGCACAAACAACTAGCAGTGCTTCGACATTGATCCCCAACAGAATATTGTTCTGACAACTGACCCTGTGCCCTATGCTGGTTGAGTGGCCACATGTAGAGCTCCACAGTAGATCCTTGAACACCGCAGTATGTATGTTTCCCTTCCAAAGTGCAGACATTGTTGGCTCAAAATGGGCACCAATACCAGCCCCCATGCCTCAGGCAATCATTATTGCCCTCTTACTGCCTGCAAGGAACCATCCAATCCCTGGGGCCGCTCCCTCGCGGTCCTGCCACTTTTTTTTGAAACTTGGTGTGATGCAGCAGCAATATACAATAAGGCAGCTGCATGGTGCATTAAAGCAACATTGCTCGATCTTTTTAAACAAAAAGCAATAAGGTGTGTTCCGTAGCAGCAAATGCGACTCAAGCAAATGGAACTATCCAAGTCGCAGCGCAATAGCAAGCTAGAATGCTGTCTAAGCAGGCTGAAATGCAACCTCACCAAGCACAACTCTGCTGCAGCAAGGCACAATGCGTCAATAAAATGCACAGAACAGGTTGCAGTGCAGTTGTACTAACAGTGAAATGCAATAACATAAAGCTACAGAGTACTGATAACAAGGCGCACTGTTGCAGCAAAAAACACAATGCATCAACAAAAGTGCAATTCAAAAGCAGCGCTGTATGATGCAAGAGCAGCAGGTTTCAACGGCCATAATAAGGTACAAAACAGCAGCAAACAGAGAACAATGCAGCAGTGACAGCTTGCAATGGAGTAAGAGCCAGCTGCAGCAAAACATCCATGACAGCAATACAAGGATATTAAAATAACAGCAATAAAGTGCCATGCCAAAGCAGAAAGTGCAGTGCAGCGGCAATGGAGGACATTTCAGCAGTGAAATATTGTGTACACTGCAGGGTTGAGCACAATGCAGCACAATGTAATGCCAGGGCAGCAGCATGGTACAGTATCGTTGATAAATACAGCAGGAAAGATCAATGCAAAAGCAGCAGGATGCAAAACAGCAGCATGAGTTAAAATATACCCAACAGCTAAAGGAACGTGCAACGGAGCAGCAAAAGGGGGCAATATAGCGGCAAGGTGGTATGCAGCAGCAATGCAATACCGACAAGCTGATATTCAACAGCAGTGAAGTCCAATCTGCCAGTCATTACTGGGTCCAATGCAGCAGAAAATGCAATGCTGTCACAACAGTGTTCAACACAGATGTAGCAATGTGCAACACAGCGACAAGGTACGATGTGGAAGGAGCAAAGTGTATGGCTGCAGCAGCAGAATGCAATATCATTGCAAAGTATAACATTCCATTCACAATTAGATGCTTGGCTACAGAGCTACAGTACAATACACCAGAAAAGCAGAATGCAATCATATCTTCTAAGACAGCAGTATTATAAGGACCGTTGCACTGTACAAAGCAGCAGCAACAAGGTGCAATGCAGCTATGGAACTGCACAATGCAGCAGCAAGACCCAAAATGGCAAGATGGAATGCAACAGCAGCAAGGTGCACCAAAACAACAAGAACATTCCCTGTGAACTGCAATACAATGTCCAACATGGCAATGGAGTAGATGACAGAGCAGCAGCATGCAATGTCGCGCGAAGAGGATGCAGAAATATACAACACAATATACACAACAGCAACAAGCTACAATACCCGGGACAGAGTTCACCAGCCTTTTCAAACGCATAAGTGACAATTAAACACAGCGTCCTAGCAAAACGTGCATGTTTTAAAAGTTTAATGCAGTGTCCACTTAAACTTCCCATTGCAACTACAAGTACACATGCTGACAGCTCATTGATGGGATTTCTGACTTGCTTTGGTTGCAACTATGTATTTGTGATTTGGGTTGAGTTTTATAATTCTCCTTTCCCCTCTGAATCCCCCTTGCAACACATCCAAAAGGGCATCCTCAGAGTCTGGAGAGACCTCGCTGTTATAGAACTGCTGGTGCTGCACAGAAAGAAGGTTGAATGAGCCAGTTTTCTGAGACAAGATGGACATTGAATTGCACTGACCAGACTGATGGGAAAGGTGCCGGCAGAACGGTGATAGCCTTAGAGATTAGTGCCAGGATACTGTCCGGAAATAGGAATCTATTTGAGGCCTGGGCAGTTCAGTGTTCCAAATTCCAGCCTCTAAGGCGGTCCTTTGGGTTCTTGTAGTATGTGTATCGCACGTCTCAATGATTTGCTCTCAGAAGGAATGTGTATGGCAGATTGTAGCTTCATAAGAGATCAGGAGAAGCTCACATGCATTGTATGTCTCAGTTTTCAGAAGGCCTTTGTCCTCCTGGGCTTGTCAGGAAGAAGGTGGAGACTGGGAGCAAGCTCATGGCTTCGATTTGATCTCCATCTCCAAGATTGGTGTAAGGGTAGGCAATATACTCACTGAAGTGACCTCCAAAGAGCAGTGTGACAGTGATATCCATTATTGCCCATCCTATTTGACATCTTCATCAATGGTGGATTGGGTGTCATTGTAAGGGGCCAATTTAGAGTAACCTTCGTATTTCTGAAGGAATTCTTTTGACTGTTGGTGGTAGACTTGCCTTTGTATGCAGACTTATGGCTGTGATTGACTCAACTGGGATCTCTAAAGTGCTAGTTGCAAACTCAATTAGTTGCCCCAATTGTTGACCCCTGTTCGTACCAGTCCCTAAGTTCTGGCCGAGAACCTACAACCTAGCCTTGTGGGATCATAATGAGAAGAAGTGAAGGGACCTCTGTTTTTTTTGATACTTTGCTGAAAAGTGATCATATATGTAGGTAGGGTAAGCTTGTGGCGTAACTCACTCAGAGATAGTAGGAACTGCCGATGCTGGAGTCTGAGATAACAAGGTGTGGAGCTTGATGAAGACAGCAGGCCAGGCAGCATCAGAGGAGCAGGAAAGCTGACGTTTCGAGTTGGGACCCTTCTTCAGAAATTTCTGAAGGGTCCCGACCCGGAACATCAGCTTTCCTGCTCCTCTGATGCTGCCTGGCCTGCTGTGTTCCTCCAGCTCCACACCTTGTTATCTTAAGCTTGTGGCATGTAAGGTGAGGTTTCCAAGGCATGCTTTGGGAGGAATTGTGACAGAAAAGGGGCAACGGCTGTACGGAGGGAAAGCTTTGATGTACGCTGAGCTAGCCCCAGCACCCCAGAAGGGAAGTCTCGTGCTGCCCTGGAGACTAACGGCAATCTGCACACAGGATTTATGGAAAGCTGTACTGCTCAACATGCAGGTCATGGGCAGTTCTTGTTGTCTGTCCTCGACAGAGAGCTGAAACCCTTGCACTTGGCTGTTGTCTATTAGCCAACTGGTGAGCAACTTCATGGGGGTGATGGGTACAGCCATATTGTAGGTGAGGCCTCTGTGGGACTAGGGGCTGAGGTTCACCAGCCTCAGATTCAACTAACCCTATAAAGTCAAAACCTCCTCAGGCCTAATTATTTGTGTCCTGGTCAGTCGAACTGTGTGGGCTTGGCTGACTAAACACCAACAAAGCCCACATGGAGACCAGAATGTCTTTTGGCTGTGAGTAGCCTATTGCAAACCTGTTGCCAGCCTATCTGGACTTAGCTATAGGAAGGATATTATTAAGCTGGAGTGGGTTCAGAAAAGATTTACCAGGATGTTACCGAGTATGGAAAATTTCAGTTATAAAGAACGGCTGGCTAGGCTGGGACGATTTTCACTGGAGCTTAGGAGGTTGAGAGATGGCCTTACGCAGGCTTATAAAATCAAAAGGCGTATAGATAGAGTTAATGGTAGGTGTTTTTTTCCCTAGGGTGGGGGATTTCAAGACCAGGGGGCACATTTTTAAAGTGAGGGGGAGAAATTTAAAAAGACATGAGGGTGACTTTTTCACACAGAGGGTGGTTCATGTGTGGAAAGAATTTCCAGAGGAAGTGGTGGATGCGGGTACAGTCATAATGCTTGAAAGACATTTGGATAAGTACATGGATAGGAAAGGTTTGGAGGGATATGGGCCAGGAGCAGGCAAGTGGGGCTAGTTTAGTTTGGGATTATGTTCTGCGTGGACTGGTTGGACTGAAGACTATGTTTCCGTGCTGTATGACTCTGTGACTCTAAAAAGTTTGTTTGAGAGTTTGTACTGAGAATTGAGTAAATAGAAACTCTATGAATGTAGGAAAGAAGAAATCAGAGAGGGAAGAGAGGATGAGCGAAGGATGAGATGGGGAATGAAAATGATAGAGTTGATGGAATTTATTATTTTTATTCATTCATGGGAATGTGGCATCACCAGCTAGACCAACATGTATTGCCCATTCATAATTGTCCGGAGGGCAGTCAACCACATTGCTGTGGGTCTGGAGTTACATGTAGACTAGACCAGGTTAGCGTGGTAGATTTCCTTCCGGAAAGGACATTGGTGAACCAGTTAGGTTTTCATAGCAATCAACAATGATTACGAGGTCACTGTTAAACAAGCTTTATTATCCCAGAGTTTTATTGAGTTCAAATTTCTACCATGGTAGGATTTGAGCCTGTGTCCCTCGAACACTAGCTTGGGGCGTACTCTGCAGAGTACTTGTCAAGTGACATCATCACTGCATTAGTACCTCCCCTACTGTAAGTGATAGAGAGAGAGAGAGAGAGAGAGAGGGAATTTTTCTCTTTGATTAGCTAGACAGCTAATCCATGATCAGGTTTCTGTCTCTAACTTGGAAAGGGTTATGGAAGGATTATGAGCTTGGCAGAATATCGGTCCCTTCCCGTTTACACAGGGCTATTGCTGAAGACTTGAGGGCAGCCTCCACGTGGATGGGGTGACACTCTCAATTTTCTCAAAGTTATCCAGGTCAGAGTGGAAGTTCAGTTGCCTGTGCTTTAGTGAATGATCCTTTGTTAAGCTTATTCTGTACCTCTCCCACTGGGACTGAATGCATGGTCAGGCATGTACATGAGCAATTCAGACTCAGAGATTGTGTGCAAGCTCATGAGATATCAGTGATGCACTCCTGCGTTGCTCCATTCGAACATGCCAGGCAATTGGCTAATGAGCCCCAGATACCACATTCTTCCGACAACTAATTACGATGCGTACAGAGTGAGTCAGCCAGCGAGAGTGCTTTTACATCAGAAGGGGAAAAGAACAAACTGCAGTCTGCCCAGCAAAATTAATGCTTTTAAATTGCCCAGAAGGAGCTGCCCTCTGTGGGTGGCACCAGCTACAGCACCATGCATACAATGTGTTTATCCGCTTTCAGCCAGTTGGCAGTCAAACAGAAAAAGAAATCTGCTGACATAAAGCAGTCAGAATGGTCCCATTGCAACTGCGAGAATGTGGTGAAGTGAAAACAGCAGCTCATTCCAAGGTATGAGTGCGTAGAATAAGAAATGGTGCTGCGTCAGCCAAGCATTTGTGATTTTTGGGGCCGTCATTTATTGGAAAGCTGGAATGGAATGATGGCATAATGTAGGAAAGAGGCACGTGGAGTTTGCCTTGGTGTCGCTCTCCTTGCAAATCTGGAAACATCTCATTTTACTTCCAGGTGCTCATGGTTGACCTTTGTGTTGACCGCAAGAGCTTGCGATTATAAAGCAACATGATTGGTAGCATCTCTCTGACGCTATCCGACTCTTTCCACGGAGAGAGCACACATTCTCTTTTTCTCACTAAACAAATGAAGGAAAGAGAAAGCCTTGATTTGAAAGTCATGGCTTTTCACGAGTTGAATGTACATCAGTTCTAGGGTAGCATACGGACAATTTATTAGCATCAGTGGCATTGGCCTCTTGGCAATGCTGCATTCTGGCTGCTGGAAATGGCTGAATTCCCAATGACAGAGGTCAAGTGTACGGTCTTCAAGAAGCATTGTGTTGGGCAAATCTTTATGCAGGACATTGTTTCTCTCACAACAATGTCATGACCTAAGTTGGTATAATATTTATTGTCACGTTTTCAATCACTGCATCAACAATTGTTGCCTAAGCAAATCTTCATTAAGGCAATGACCCTTTAAAAGAGGAATTAAACCTTCCGTGCCAAACCTGTTCCGTTATTCAGTTGTGCCTGTCTCTGTGCTGATTGCTATTCCTCAGTTACTTATTTTGGCCACTTGTATGTTCACATACATTTTTAAAAATAAGAATTACCGGTGAATCTAATGGTAATTTAACTTCTTCTTCCTGTTTGAATGGACACTGTATGAGCCAGAATGCTATCACAGCAAACAACGTTTGTCTATGGTGACCCCAGTTACCCAGAATTCTTTGCAGGTAAAACCAAGATGGTGATTAGCTCCCTTCAATAAAGGGCGCTCTGCTCTGTGAGTAAACTAATGAGACACAATAATTCAAGCAAAAAAAAATTGCTGAAATGTATTTGTTATCGAGCTTGCTGTTAAATGAAGCAGGGATTGTGATGTTTAATTATTATGTCGACACGTTTATGTTTGAGGTTTACCAACTTTAAGCTGAATACTGTACATAGAAGGTTAAAATTCTTCCCAGATGACAGTACCCTTGAGGCCATTGAGTCACAGAAAGGAGGAACGCCCCAGGTTTGATTTCCAGTCTCATCACATCTCAGTTGGGAGATGATTTTGTGAATTTGTGAACCTCCGAGAGGAAAAATCAATCAGGCCCGCTCCCCTTGATTGCTGTGCTCCAACTCCGACTGCAAGGTGCATGTGTGTTGATATTGGGGGGTGAGAACGGGATCGGATTTGTTTGATGTCCCCTTCACCCTGGTCAGATAGTCAGCAAACATATCTGTGAAGAATGGTCCACTTGAGCATGATGCCAAATGCCAGTGCATTGTACCCCACTGTACCCTAGTAAGTGCCAGCACCAGCAGTGGAGAAAGTTGAAGGAAAACTAATTTGAAAAAAGATGAGGTACTGATAAATGTGAGCATTTGTTAAATTAAGAAAAACTTCGCATTTTTTTAAAGTGTGGGTATTGTATTGTGCAGAAGTGGAGCAGTGTCAGCCTCATTGCTATGGTGAATTACTGATCTTGAAACTCATGACGTCTAACAGGTTGCTTTCAAGGTAAATTCAACAAAACGATTTCAGACTCCATGTAGTTGCTGTGCTCCACTCTGCTTGCTGTGCCACATGTGATTTTGAACATGGCATTGCTTTAATAATGATAACAAAATATCTGAATGCGCACGTAATCAATATTGTCTGTTTAATAAGGGGTCTGAGTGGTGCACAGGGTTAAAATATTGTCCTTTCACCTCAGATGTTTGGGCTCAATCCAGCTTCAATTTGGTGTGCAGTTCCATCAAAGTCTAGTTCTTGCCCTCGCAAGATTACAAAAGTTGAGTTAACAAGCTACCGATATCAGGCATTTCATTCATGAGGGAAGGTAGAAGAAGTTAGTTTCTTCGCAAAATGGGTGACTTGGAGATAGCGTCTGTCAACATTTTCAACAATAAATGCGGTGGGGGGGGGGTGGTTACAGAGTCTGTCTCGGCAATTATTGCCCCAAGGCAAAGCGTTCAAATGCCACCAAATACAGTTACAAAATGCAGGAAGTAGGAGTCTGAGAGGAAATCGTATAGACGTTCCATTGGAAAGAGGAATGGTTCAGTATCGGAGGATGGGTCAAATGGATCCAAGGGATCATGAGATGTTGTTCCAGAGAGATATTGGGAAATATGTGGCTAAAAATTCCCTCAGGTAGCTGTCAAATTTGCCTGCACCTTCAGCATTTAGTGAAGGCTTCACTCTCCTAAAACTTCCCTCCTGTGAACAGGTTTGTGTCAGCATCCCTGGTTGTTTAGCTCTCCATTAGAATGATTCTGGTTTTCATCTCATTTGGTCTCATCTTAAATGCATATTGTGAGCAAAATTACAGATATGTTTGAACAAGTAACATAAGCCCCTATGAAAAGGTTGGGTCAGTGTGGTTAGAAAAAGGGACATGGGCTGTTACACTTAATGGTCTTTTGTCTGCTCCAGGAGGTTTTTTTTTCTGCATTTAACTTTAAACAGCCACAGTCCAACTATTAGTGAACTACAATCTATAACACAGGAGCATGGCAAGCATGGTTCCAATTAATACCAGTCCAGCCTTAGAACAGGGAAGGCACAAAAGTACAATGCATTAGCTCAGCGCACCATCAATCGCCCCTCTTAATAGCAAGCAATTGCCAATACAATTGTGTCACTACTATTTAAACAGAGTTCTTGGTGGAGAAGGACAGTTCATATTGCACATGTGAGACGCCATGCAACATGACTCGATATGGTAAGGAGCTGTCCATGGTAAAAATTCCCAGCAAGGCTTCAGCCAAATACCTGGCCAAAAAGTACAACAAATCCGAAGATTACATCGGGTGAGTACCTCTGCTATAACTGTTTTTTATTTATCATTTGTGTCACAATATCGCCGTGAATAAAGAGACAGTGTCTTTGTCACCAGGGAAACAGTTAAGCATGCCTCACATCAAATGTGATGCAGTCACGTTCTCCTCGATATGCAGTGGAGTTTCAACATGAATTGTATTGCTGCTGCCTGTTTGGTCCTGCTGTATCTAGGGCATTGAGAGTGTTCTAGTTAATATTGCTAAAAGTATCATAGAATCCCTCTAGTGTGGAAACAGGCCATTTGGCCCAACAAGTCCAGACCGCCCCTCCAAAGAGCATCCCACCCAGATCCATTCCCCTATCCCTGCATTTCCCATGTCTAATCTGCACATCTGTGAACACTATGGGCAATTTAGCATGGTCAATCCATCTAACCTGCACATCTTTGGACTGTGGGAGGAAACCGGTGCTCCTGGAGGAAATCCACACAGACACGGGGAGAATGTGCAAACTCCACACAGACAGTTGCCCAAGGCTGGAATCGAACCCAGGTCCCTAGCACTGTGAGGCAGAAGTGCTAACCACTGAGCCACCGTGCCACCCTAAATCCTTTTTGAGAATGCCCAGCTCATGCAGGCCTCAGTACTGTTAATAACTGTCTTCTCTGTCAATGTCTTGCCTTTGCTTTGCCTTGTTGGTAGAGTCCTTCCATGGATCTGTTCCCAGCTCACTGACTATAGCCGGCTCCACTTTCAGAATGAATGATACCGCTGTAGTCACCGACAGCATATCCTTAGCTCTTGTGTATTCCCTAGTGACATGCCAAGTTCTTGGCAAAATTGACTTCAAGAATGGAATTGGTTCCATATGTCATCAAGCTTTACCTCTCTACCACCCAGTCCTTAAGTCTACACCTCTTACTACAGTTTCTGACAGCTTGCCTACCATTAAGTGATGGACAAGTCCAGTTAAACATTGGCCAGATTGAATCCTTTGCCTCTTTCCCTGCAGAGACTCTGCACTGTAACCCTTTGATACCAATGCCATGCTTGACTGTTTCCACTGAACCCAAATGGGCACAACCTCAATGCCCGACTCAACCCAGAGTTGACCTTCAACGTTCACACCCAATCCATCGTTGAAACTAGCTGTTTCCACTTCCACAATGTGGGAGCACCTAACTCCCCTTCCTCATCCCCACTGCCATCGAAACCCTCACTCATGCACGTGTGACCTCCTGGCTTTCCCAACTACCCTTGTCCTCTCGATCCCCTGAGCACCACTATACGCAAACTCTAATTCCTCCCACACTCCACCATCTACGTCATATCTCACAAGAAGTCCCTCTTACCCTACCCTGACTCACCTCTTCTAAATTATTATCTCCAAACCTGTAGATTTCAAAACTCCACCCTCAGTTACCAATTTTGATGCACGCCTTGAACTTCCTCTGATCTTATCATCGCAGCTCATGCCCTGCACTCTCGTGAATCTTGACCATTATGTAGTTCCTCCCCACAACCCAACCCTCTTTCCATTCTTTCAAACACCATAGCACCTGCAGTCACATCCCCATCATAGAATCCCTACAGTGTGGAAGCAGGCCATTTGACCTGTGAAATGCGCACCAAACCTCCAAAGAGCAGCCTACCAGGCTCACCCCCCACCTCCACTTCCCATGGCTAATCCACTGAGTCTGCACATCCCTGGGCAATCCATCTAACCTGCACATGTTTGGACTGTGGGAAGAAACTGGAGCATCTGGAGGAAATCCACGTAGAATGTGCACACTCCACACAGACAGTCGTCCCAGGGTGGAATCAAACCTGGGTCCCTGGCGCCGTGAGGCAACAGTGCTAACCACTGAGCCGTCGTGCCACCCCATCTTTCTTGCGGTTCCCGCTTCAGGGTTTTCTCTGCCCTCTTCATAAAGCAACGACGATAAATACACTTGGCAAGTGGAAACTTTTTCGAACATGTTGAATGTTTTGGGGAAAATAGGTGCGGGGTTTCATCGTGTGAACAAAATTGTGTGGCTGCAAAGCAGGAAGCCTCTTGTTGTTCTCTAGGTGGTGCCGGGGTAAAAGAAAAGGGCACTGAGTTCATTTTGTGCCAGGGTTTAACCAGTAATGTAACTGACTGGTGTACACACAATGTTGGCTTGTGCTTTTAGATCTTTTGCGAACACAACTGATTTGAATTTATTGTCTAATTTAACGCGATAGGAGACATTCAGAAAAGAACAGCTTGGCAATGCGGGCATAACCACCAAAGTTGATTGCCTCCAGAAGGGCCATGAGTCACAGCAACGGTAGGGAAGGGGGCAGGACTTTGAAATTCAAGGGCGTGGGCAACTAAAAATTCCAATGCAGCATTCTCAATGGGGAGAGTGGAGATGCACAGTTGGGTCCAGCAATTACAGAACTAAATCCAGCTCGCCGCCTTTTACTGTCAGCCCACTCCTGCTCCTGTTTACACCAGATCAGTGTAGTACAGTTCAAATTATAAAAAGGTCTCACAGTGCCTCGCAGGATGTGCTACCATACACCATGTGAGGCAGGTATTAAAACAGGCAAAGTCAGTCTTAAGAGATAAAAGGTACTGCAGATGCTGGAGAATCCGAGATAACAAGCATGGGGCTGGATGAACACAGCAGGTCAAGCAGCATCATAGGAGCAGGAAAACTT